>JAXCGZ010009525.1:102500-110000 GCA_037179515.1 Halocaridina rubra
CCATATCAAAATATCGATCCCTATCCACTCTATCATAACCATGAAGGAATTTAAAGACTGTCACCATATCCCCCCTCACTCTTCTAGCTTCGAGTGATGGTAAGTCTAATTCCCTCAGCCTCTCATCATAACTGAGATTGCGTATTTCTGGGACCAGTTTCGTGGCATGTCTTTGAACTTTTTCAAGCTTAGCTATGTGCTTTTTCAAGTGCGGATTCCAAAAGGGGGCTGCATATTCGAGTTTTGGCCTCACATAGGTTACATAAATATTTCTGAACATTTCCTTGTCCATGTGCCTGAAGGCTACCCTTACATTTGATAAGAATGCATATGCTGCCCTTACTATGCCATTTATATGTATTTCTGGAGACAAATCTGCCAGTATGTTTACTCCTAGATCTCTCTCATTTTCTGTCTCTTGAAGTTGTACTCCAGCCACCGAGTAGTCAAGCTTGGGCCTTCTTGCAATTGTACCCATTCTCATTACCTTACATTTTGAAGTATTGAATTTCATTAGCCACTTTTCTGACCACTCATGCAGATTATTTAGATCCTCCTGAAGTTCTCTACCATTGTTCTCGTTTTTTACTTTCTTCACAATCTTTGCATCATCTGCAAACATATTCATGAATGAATTTACAGACTGTGGTAGGTCATTTACATATACAAGGAACAAAAGTGGCCTTAAAACTGAACCCTGTGGAACTCCACTACTAACTCTTCTCCATTCAGACACTGAGTGTCTTACTCTAACCCTCTGTTCCCTTCCTTCTAAGTAAGTTTTTATCCATTCCAAAACATTTCCACCTATTCTAGCCATTGATTGCAGCTTCCTAATAAGTCTCCCATGTGGAACAGTGTCAAACGCTTTCTGGAAGTCTAGGAATATGCAATCTGCCCAGCCCTCTCTTTCCTGTAAGATTTGGCTTACCTCATCATAAAATTCTAATAAGTTTGTTACTGTTGATCTACCTTCTCTGAAGCCATGTTGCCTCACTGACAAAAAGTTGAAGGATTCCAAGTGAAGAGAGATATGTTTCCTTAGTAGTTTCTCCATAACTTTGCAAACTATGCTGGTCAAGGAAACAGGTCTATAGTTCAGAGCCGTATCCCTCCTTCCCTTTTTGAAGATAGGTATCACATTTGCTTGTTTCCAGCATCTTGGAATCTCCCCCGACTCCAGTGACTCCTTAAATATGATACTTAGTGCCACTGATATTGTGTTTGCCCATTTTTTAAGCACATGAGGGGATATGTCATCGGGACCTGTAGCTTTATGAACATCTAAATCCATCAGCGCTTTGCATACCTCTGTGGCTGTAAGGTTGATGTTCTCTAATACCGGCCCTTGAGCTTCTATCACTGCAATCTGAGGGGGTGGGGTATTTTCTACTGTAAATACTGACTGAAACTCCTTGTTCAATTCTTTGCAGATCTCTTCATCCGTCTCAGTGATGCTTCCATCCGCTCTCTTTATCCTTAAAACCTGTTCTTTTACCTTCAGTTTTCCTCTGATAAAGCTGTGGAAAAGCTTGGGATTTTCCTTAGCCTTCCTGGTGATGTCCCTCTCATAATCTCTCTCTGCCTCTCTCCTTTTACTCAGGTAGTCATTTCTTGCTCTTTTGTAGGTTTGCCAGGCATTTATGTTTTTTCTCCTCCTATACCTTTTCCAGCATTTGTCTCTCCACTCCTTAGCTCTTTTACACCCATTATCGAACCATTTCTCTCTGGCATGAATTACACCTACTTTGGTGACAGGTATGCAGCAATCTACTATCTTCCCATATTTCTCACAAAAGATGTCATACATTTCTTGTACAGATTTGTTGTAAAATAAGGTTCTCCAGTCAATAACTGCAAAAAGCTCATTCATTTTGATGTAATCTCCTTTCCGATAGTTCCTCCTCATGTCCTCAGTGCCTCTACTCTCAGGAAGAATATCTTCAATGATATACTCCATCAACAACACACAGTGGTCACTCTTTCCAATTGGTGGTTCATACTCAATTTTTTCAATATCCAACACATTATCTGTGAACACTAGATCAAGTAGTGATGGCTCATCCCCACCCCTGGCCCTTGTTGGTTCCATTACATGTTGGTGTAGGAAATTCCCTTGTACGCAATCTAGGAATCTTGCCCCGAATGAGTCCTCACCACTGTGTGGGTCAAGATTTATCCAATCTATCTCTTTATGATTAAAGTCTCCCATAATCAAAATCCTACATTTTTTTTCCCGTGCCATGTTAACAACTGAGTTTATGACTTCAATAGTACCTATATGACTTTCCTCATAAACTTCAAGCCTATTTTGGTTCCTTGGTGGGTTGTATACAACAGTTATTATAATGCTCTCTGACCCAGTATTTATGCGAGCAACAAGAAATTCCTTGAACTCACTTTCTATAGCCAAGTTTATTTCTTCGACTTGAATCCTTTCACTTATGAGCAGTGCTATCCCTCCACCAGTCCTCTCAGATCTTTCAACCCTTAGTATTCTGAAACCCTTAGGAAAAGCTGTGACACTGTTTATGTCCTCACTCAACTTAGTCTCTGTAATTGCTACTATATCTGCCTTACTGTTGTGAATCCTATCTTTTAATTCTACTGCCTTACCAGCTAATCCATCAGCATTTGTGTATAACAATCTTAATGAGGCCCCATCCCCTGATCTTCTGTCATTATCTTCTTTATCTCCCCTTTGTCTGGAAGAACTCTGTAATGAAAATTTTTCTTCTCTTCTTCATTTCTTTCATCATTTAACCTTCTTGCCTCTTGCAACAAGTTTTTGATCTTTCCCATCTCTTCCTGTGTTCTGTATTGTCTAATGAACACTTCTTTGAATTCTTGAAGGTCTTTTAGACTTTTTTTCTCAACAATATTTCCCTACATGTTTCCCCTCTCTCAAAGGTTGCTTTTGTTGGTCTCGGCTTTCCTTCCCTCGAATATTTACCTAGTTGGTGTATGTTTACAATATCCTCGGGACCACATACTACTCCAAGCTTTCTTATCAGGTCTACAACCCTAGCTTTATTTTCTTGAAGTCTCCCCTGCCATGTTGGCTCCTGGGACTCGCTTATGCCTGAGATTACCACTGTCTTCTCCTTATCAAGTGCCTGTCTGATGAGTGGGTTTGCCCTTTCCATCACAACGTCTTTCATTTTTTCGATTACTGTCTCTTTATAGTCAACTGTTTGTATGTTTTTCAGTGCCACCACCTTTACAGCCTCTTTTACTGCCACATTCCCCTTTAGTGCATCAGCAAAGGAAGTTTTCATTGCATCATTTTCCATATTCAGCTCCTGGAACTCTTTTCTGAACTGTTCAATGTTTTCCTTAATCTGGACATTCCAAGCAGCAATCTCGTCTCTCTCAGAAGAGAGCAGTGAACTAACATCTAATTCCTTTAGGTTGTCATTCAGCTGTTTGTTTTTATCTTCTTGTTTAGAAATTCTAGATTCTAGTTGACTCTTTTCCCCTTCCAGCTTCTTTATTCTTTTTTCTAGTTCCTTTCTCTCCTGCCCTTGTGCTTTATTTGCTTCCTCCAAAGATCTTATTTGCTCTCTGAGTGTTTCATTCTCTTTCATTTCTCCATCCATATTCTGAATTTTATCATCAAGGCTTATAACCATTTCCTGAAAATTTTTTATTTTCTGTTTGAGTCTTCTGATGGTTACCCCTCCTACCGACCCATGGATGGGAGAGGTTTGGGACAGAGATGGTGTCATTTTTATGTTCTCCCTCTCACAGAATGTAGAAAGAAGACGAGAAAGAGGAAAAAAAAAGAGAAAAACTTTTAATTAAGCTTCATACCGAATTTTTATATCTCCATATAAGTGCTATTTAGTGACTCAGTTTATCTCTTTTCTGGTAACACACATCTTAACTTAAAAACTTGACCATGGTAATTTAAGGATAAAAATAAAAAAAAATGCAACAAAACAAAAGTCAAACCTGAAGGAAAAATTCGAACCTGTGTCTGAGGTGGCACCCACCTGTTTCTGCTATATATTCTTCCTAACTGATAAACTCACTTGCTAACCAAGGTATGTTATCACAAGATTAGACTTTACATTTAACTCTATATATATACAAAACAAAAACAAAATAGTAAAAGAGAAAGCTAAAAGAAAAGCAAAAAAAAAAAAAAATGAAGAAAATAAGACAGCTGTACTACTTGGCAACTTGACTCGGTACTGTTGAGTTTTGTACTCACAATACTCTGCAGGATGACCTAATTGTGATTACCTAATTGTGTTTACGGGAAAGAGCCCAAAGCTCGTATCTTCCCGTCTCCTCATCGGTTCCATTTTATACTTAGTGATACTTATCATACCTGTCCTTAAAACTATGGAATGAGATAGCATAAACTACCCCCTCGCTTAGCGAATTCCAATTATCAACTACTCTTACACTGAAAAAGTATTTCCTTACATCCTGCAAAGAAGTTTTCTTACCAAGCTTCAAACTATGACCTCTAGTTCTAGAGCCAGCCATATCAAAATATCCATCCCTATCCACTCTATCATAACCATGAAGGAATTTAAAGACTCTCACCATATCCCCCTCACTCTTCTAGCTTCGAGTGATGGTAAGCCTAATTCCCTCAGCCTCTCATCATAACTGAGATTGCGTATTTCTGGGACCAGTTTCGTGGCATGTCTTTGAACTTTTTCAAGCTTAGCTATGTGCTTTTTCAAGTGCGGATTCCAAAAGGGGGCTGCATATTCGAGTTTTGGCCTCACATAGGTTACATAAATATTTCTGAACATTTCCTTGTCCATGTGCCTGAAGGCTACACTTACATTTGATAAGAATGCATATGCTGCCCTTACTATGCCATTTATATGTATTTCTGGAGACAAATCTGCCAGTATGTTTACTCCTAGATCTCTCTCATTTTCTGTCTCTTGAAGTTGTACTCCAGCCACCGAGTAGTCAAGCTTGGACCTTCTTGCACTTGTACCCATTCTCATTACCTTACATTTTGAAGTATTGAATTTCATTAGCCACTTTTCTGACCACTCATGCAGATTATTTAGATCCTCCTGAAGTTCTCTACCATTGTTCTCGTTTTTTACTTTCTTCACAATCTTTGCGTCATCTGCAAATATATTCATGAATGAATTTACAGACTCTGGTAGGTCATTTACATATACAAGGAACAAAAGCGGCCTTAAAACTGAACCCTGTGGAACTCCACTACTAACTCTTCTCCATTCAGACACTGAGTGTCTTACTCTAACCCTCTGTTCCCTTCCTTCTAAGTAAGTTTTTATCCATTCTAAAACATTTCCACCTATTCTAGCCATTGATTGCAGCTTCCTAATAAATCTCCCATGTGGAACAGTGTCAAACGCTTTCTGGAAGTCTAGGAATATGCAATCTGCCCAGCCCTCTCTTTCCTGTAAGATTCGGCTTACCTCATCATAAAATTCTAATAAGTTTGTTACTGTTGATCTACCTTCTCTGAAGCCATGTTGCCTCACTGACAAAAAGTTGAAGGATTCCGAGTGAAGAGAGATATGTTTCCTTAGTAGTTTCTCCATAACTTTGCAAACTATGCTGGTCAAGGAAACTGGTCTGTAGTTCAGAGCCGTATCCCTCCTTCCCTTTTTGAAGATAGGTATCACATTTGCTTGTTTCCAGCATCTTGGAATCTCCCCTGACTCCAGTGACTCCTTAAATATGATACTTAGTGCCACTGATATTGTGTTTGCGCATTTTTTAAGCACATGAGGGGATATGTCATCAGGACCTGTAGCTTTATGAACATCTAAATCCATCAGCGCTTTGCATACCTCTGTGGCTGTAAGGTTGATGTTCTCTAATACCGGCCCTTGAGCTTCTATCACTGCAATCTGAGGGGGTGGGGTATTTTCTACTGTAAATACTGACTGAAACTCCTTGTTCAATTCTTTGCAGATCTCTTCATACGTCTCAGTGATGCTTCCATCCGCTCTCTTTAGCCTTAAAACCTGTTCTTTTACCTTCAGTTTTCCTCTGATAAAGCTGTGGAAAAGCTTGGGATTTTCTTTAGCCTTCCTGGTGATGTCCCTCTCATAGTCTCTCTCTGCCTCTCTCCTTTTACTTAGGTAGTCATTTCTTGCTCTTTTGTAGGTTTGCCAGGCATTTATGTTTTTTCTCCTCCTATACCTTTTCCAGCATTTGTCTCTCCACTCCTTAGCTCTTTTACACCCATTATCGAACCATTTCTCTCTGGCATGAATTACACCTACTTTGGTGACAGGTATGCAGCAATCTACTATCTTCCCATATTTCTCACAAAAGATGTCATACATTTCTTGTACAGATTTGTTGTAAAATAAGGTTCTCCAGTCAATAACTGCAAAAAGATAATTCATTTTGATGTAATCTCCTTTCGGATAGTTCCTCCTCATGTCCTCAGTGCCTCTACTCTCAGGAAGAATATCTTCAATGATATACTCCATCAACAACACGCAGTGGTCACTCTTTCCAATTGGTGGTTCATACTCAATTTTTTCAATATCCAACACATTATCTGTGAACACTAGATCAAGTAGTGATGGCTCATCCCCACCCCTAGCCCTCGTTGGTTCCATTACATGTTGGTGTAGGAAATTCCCTTGTACGCAATCTAGGAATCTTGCCCCGAATGAGTCCTCACCACTGTGTGGGTCAAGATTTATCCAATCTATCTCTTTATGATTAAAGTCTCCCATAATCAAAATCCTACATTTTTTTTCCCGTGCCATGTTAACAACTGAGTTTATGACTTCAATAGTACCTATATGACTTTCCTCATAAACTTCAAGCCTATTTTGGTTTCTTGGTGGGTTGTATACAACAGTTATTATAATGCTCTCTGACCCAGTATTTATGCGAGCAACAAGAAATTCCTTGAACTCACTTTCTATAGCCAAGTTTATTTCTTCAAGTTGAATCCTTTCACTTATGAGCAGTGCTATCCCTCCACCAGTCCTCTCAGATCTTTCAACCCTTAGTATTCTGAAGCCCTTAGGAAAAACTGTGACACTGTTTATGTCCTCACTCAACTTAGTCTCTGTAATTGCTACTATATCTGCCTTACTGTTGTGAATCCTATCTTTTAATTCTACTGCCTTACCAGCTAATCCATCAGCATTTGTGTATAACAATCTTAATGAGGCCCCATCCCCTGATCTTCTGTCATTATCTTCTTTATCTCCCCTTTGTCTGGAAGAACTCTGAAATGAAAATTTTTCTTCTGTTCTTCATTTCTTTCCTCATTTAACCTTCTTGCCTCTTGCAACAAGATTTTGATCTTTCCCATCTCTTCCTGTGTTCTGTATCGTCTAATGAACACTTCTTTGAATTCTTGAAGGTCTTTTAGACTTTTTTTTCTCAACAATATTTCCCTACATGTTTCCCCTCTCTCAAAGGTTACTTTTGTTGGTCTCGGCTTTCCTTCCCTCGAATATTTACCTAGTTGGTGTATGTTTACAATATCCTCAGGACCACAAACTACTCCAAGCTTTC
>JAXCGZ010009525.1:117500-130000 GCA_037179515.1 Halocaridina rubra
GTAAATAATACTCCAAGGTATACATCTGTAATGCAAGAGGGTAACAAATCACAAGGACATGGAAAAGTAGTGAAATTGATACAGTTGGTTTATATTTGAGATAAAAGTCTCTCTCTCTCTCTCTCTCTCTCTCTCCTCTCTCTCTCTCTCTCTCTCTCTCTCTCCCTCTCCTCTCTCTCTCTCTCTCTCTCTCTCTCTCTCTCTCTCTCTCTCTCGTAAACGAGCATAAATTCCAGTGCAACTCGGAATGCGAAGTTTGTAAACTTGTTCATACTTAAGGTTATAAACTCTTAATCAGAGTATAGCCTCTGTATTCATGTAATATGTTGTTGGGATACATTACTTTTTACATCTTATCACTTATGCTTTGATTCATTGCAAAAATATGTCAAGAGGAGCTTTTACAACATGTATCTCATCAACAGAGAATAAATATAGATCCTGAATTATTTTTGGCCAAATTTTAACGAAGTCGACACTTATTTTAACGTCAATCGCAGCGTCTCAGTCATTTGAATCATATAGTTTCAAATTTACTGATCATCAGGTATTGGCTAATTTGGAATTCCAAAGACCCATTCCTTAGTACATCAATCATGTTAATCTAATAGTCTCCAGGTACTTGATGTTGAAATCCTGACAACTTTGATGCTGCTTCTGCCTTAATCGTATTATCTTGATAACGTAGATCTATTATTATCCTAAGTGTGGGTATCAGAAAGTTGGCTGCATTGGCACTGCATCTGAGTTTAATAGTAGATTACAAATGAATATATATTATTCCATTCTTATGTACTAGAACACTGATACTTCATGTCAAAGGGCCATTAAGTCCTCTCTAAAAGTGTTCACAGTTTGGAGCAAGGAAATCATCTTTTGCAGTTTTGGAGATCATCGCATCAGTTGTTTTATCCAACTTTCACTTTTACATCATTTGAGCTCTAACCTGGTCCCAGAGAACTTTTGGAAGAGTTTTGATCAAGGTTATTTATGTGATTATTTCAATGATTCCACTGAAAAAATCTTATGAATTTCAGTTATAAATGTGCTATTAGTCCCGTTTCTATTTATATAACAAATGGGAAACTGTTGTACATATTAAGGCGCAAAGAGTTTTTTGTGTCTTCTTGGCGCAAACGTGTCTACCGAGAGTAACTGCTAAGACATTTTAAAAATTACTGGAAGAACAAATGTTTAAAATGGTCGCATGCCACACTACACTACACTACTACTACTACTACTACTACTACTACTACTACTACTACTACTACTACTACTACTACTACTATGACAATTCTTATACTAATAATAATTTATCTGTGTAATATTACCGATTGACATTGGTAGATGGTCCAAGAAATGAATAATGGGATAAAATGAAGTAGGAGTGACTAAAAGATGCAATTATCTCATAACGATACAAGCTAAATTTATTTATGGCGAGATTTTAACCAGGGGTTGAATTTTCAAAGTCTATTGTCCATTTGGACTCGCTTGGAGCGTGAGTACTTACTTACCACATTAAAATACTTCAGGTCGTCATCATCTTCATACATCCAGTGACCACACATGGGTGCATTATGTCCTGTGTAATTTGCCCAGGGGCCAAAATAATCGTAAGACATGATATGTACTTGGTCTAAGATTTCGGCCATCCTCGGAATGTCGTACCCGGCATCAATGGTAGGTCTTCCGGCAGGAACAGCTCCCGTTAGCATAAGTGGTGGATTTTGAGCACTGAATGCCTCTTTCAATTCCGTGATCAGAGTTATGAAATTATCCTAATTACAAAAGAAATGACGGATTATGAATAATTCTTTCAGGTATGCGCTTGAATAGTTCTCTTTACAAGGCACAGGAAGGTTAAGTAAAATATGGCTTTTAAATTGATAACACCTTTGAATACAGTTGTAAATGTGCTTATCTGAAAGAGAAAATCTTCTGACCTTATCTTCTGGCATCCCTCCACGACTTCCTGGATATTCCCAGTCTACGTCAAGGCCTTCGAAACCATGCTTTTGCATTAATTCAATGCTACTTGTAATAAAAGTTTGTCTTTTTGCTGGATCAGCGGCCATCTGTCAAAAGCAAATCGAGACTCTTTAATATTAAAAGAACAGTAAGGTGACATATTCGCAGCTTGATTAGCATTATGTGTGTAATGGTTGGATTTTGTCAAGGTATTTTAAAGCCAATTAAATGAAGAAAATAAAAATAATAATAAGCATACTACTGAATAGTCCTCGGATCCTTCATTCCATCCTCCAACGGCTAAAAGTACCGTCAACTGGGGATTAATTTCCTTCAGTGCAACAAACCTGTCAAATGCGCAGTTACTGCCTCCCGGATCTGAAGGACACAGCTCATTCCATGGGTCAAGAACCTTTGAGAGTGGAAGGAATGTTATTATGAAGGAAGAATGCCTTGCTAGACTTGTTCCTATCATATCTTTTCCTCTATCAATTCAAACATGGATACATGAGTCTTTCATTAAAAGATAGAATGATGCAATAGCTTTTTGTTGTATTCAGTTATCAGTATAAGGAAACATTTTCCTAGATAAGCTTGATATCAAGTTGTGTTAGAATTTTGAATCACTTAATAATACGTCAGTTTTTATAACGTAGTCATACTGAATAAAAATTTTTGACCTAGTCTCACGCACACCAAGTACCATCTCTTTGAAACCCCATTGTACAGTATAATTAATTTAGTCTTCTGAAATAGTTTTCAAAACTCGAAAATGAATTATAATAGAATACAGTGACTAGATGAGTCCGGAGTGGTCTACCATACCATAATACCCTATAGGTTGAGCTTGCTTTACTTCATAGCGAAAATATTAATACATAATTTTATCATGTAAAAAATATTTAGAGCAGGTAGGACTGTCAATCGACCCCAATATCCCTCTACTGGTGTGATGAGTGTGCAATAATGTGAATAGAAGGTCATCGATGAGAGCAAACATCTCGAGCTCTGACACGAGAATAAGTATACTCGTGCCTGTCCAAAAGGCATAAGTATACTTATGCCTTCTGGCTGCTTTAGGTTAATTTGGGTAGTAAATAATGCATCATGATATAATAAAAAAAACTTTGTTCATAACATAATAGTCATTCTGGTCAGTTGATTAGACATTTAGAATAATTTAGACAATTAAAATTCATAAATTATAGGTAAATTGTTAATTTTTTTTTTATTTCTAAAAACTTATGTTTTAAGAGATTATTCTATTGTTGTTGGTTTTCTTGATGGCATACATCTGAGTGTAGTGATTTTAGTGTAAACTGTAAATAAACTCACCTCGATGGTCCAAGTTACGTTACTGAGTCCTGTGAAACCAAAGATGAGTTGGGTACAGAGGAAAGGATCAATGTCTTCGACGTCAAATTTCCCATCTCCTGGTCGCCACACCGCCCACGAACTGAAGTAACATACGATTCGATCTGTGAACAAGTAAGTCGGTAATTTATTATTCTTTTCAACAGCTCCACAACATCCTTTTTACGATATACACTTATTGATATGTTATGTAACTCAAGGTATAACAGTATGCTGGAAGATGATGATTTCATCATAAATTTGTTGCTCCGGCTTTTATCTTACTGAATAGATGTTTGATTCATAAGAAAAACGGCCAAAAACTACCAGAAAATATTTTTGTTGTTCTAAATAGTTGTTCACGATAAAGCACTTAAGAGTATTATGCATGATAATTTTGAATGTCGTGCAAGGAATAGGTGGCTCTAGAAGGCCTGTATGAATAAAAAATTATAAAGTACAGTCATTGTTGATGATAGCTCTTAATTTGCATTTTCAACAGGTGTTCTCCAGGTGTAAGTATTTATAGGAGCCATTTTTTCTTTTTTAGTTTAATGACGGTCTTATAAGAAATGTATTGTTTTTGGAACCTGCTGACACTATCAGTGGTATTAAGCTACATGCTAGTGTATTGGTAGCATCTGTGGTAGGTAATACATTGACCCTAGGTTCGATCTTGGCCTGGGGTTGGATTAGCTTTCACTGTCTTATGTCGTTACCGATTAATTTAGACATTTAATTGGCGGGGTAAGTGATTGCCCATAGGTCTACCAGATTATTCAGCTATTACCTGGAGATAACAGAATCCACGTGATTGGAAAGGGGGCTTAGGCCCCTGCTATATGGCAGGTGTATAGTTGGGCTCTGTGCTATCATTTTGCCGCTCCTCTGACTCTCATTGGAGACCTTTAACCTTTTATAAATGTATGATATACTGAAGCATGATCACTTGAGACAATTCTTTAAGAGCACGAATTCTCTAATAACCACCCAATCACCGTATTAGAAATATGCTACAAGTAACACACTTGAAGGCATTTCACTGAAGTAAAGGGAAAAATTCCTACCTGTGGGGTGACTTGTCTAAACTGTCTTATAAACGTGAGGGAAAGTTTCTGAAATTTAGCGTTTAAGTTCCGAGCAAGTGCTTACGATGACTCATATATATATATATATATATATATATATATATATATATATATATATATATATATATATATATATATATATATATATATATATATATATATTTCTATTTTTTGTTTTTATCGACATTTGCTTAGAGAAAATAAAAAAAAATATATAAGTCTTGCATTTAAATATTACTTTTTAGATAAAAGAATTGAATTTTGTTTTGTATGGCATATACAGTACTAGGATTATATTGAGGCAGCCAGATTCTGCCACAAAATGAATACCAGGGGTATCTACAATATTCGATTATTATGCTATTTCAAGAAAGAAAGGGCTGAACAAATTGCATATCCTTAGATTATTAGAAAACATTTTTATACAGTCCCACATGGGAGACTAATTAAGGTGCAGCAAGTAAAGGCAAGAATACGTGGAACTGTCATTGAGTGGAAAAACACTTATTCAATAGCTAGTGAACACAGAGGGTCAGATTAAGACACGTAATGTCTGACTGGAGTAAGGTTAGCAGTGGGTTTCCACATATATAAGTTTTAGAACCATTTTTGTTCCTTACATTTGTAAATAACCTGCCGGAGTCTGCAAATGCATTCTTAAATATGTTTGCAGATAATGCAATGATTCTGAAAAAGGTAAAAGACGAGAAAAATGGCGAAAAATGAACAGCTAACGATATTTTGATATGTGTGGCTATGGAATTATAGAGGTCATAGTTTGAAGCTTCATAAGAAAACCTCTTTGCGTTATTTAAAGCAATATTTTTTTTCTTTTTTTTTTTCTTAGCGTTAGAGGGGTTGCTAATTTCAATTTGGTAAACGACGAAACAGTAATTACCTTCTGTATTCATAGTTTCAAGGACAGATATGATAAGTGTTACTGAGGAACAAAATAAACCGATGTAAATCCAGGGAGTTACGGATATAGGACTATTTCCTGTAAGCACAGTTAAGTAAATACAATTAAGTAAATACAATTAGGTAAACACACAATACACACACACACACACACACACACCGCGCACACAGTACACACATACCAGTATTTCTTACATTTTTCCTTGTGTTTTTGAGTGACTAAGTGCTTAGTGGAAAACTTTACCATAATTTCCCTAAATCTGAAATCCTGCAGAGTATTGTGAGTACAAAACTTATATTTGTTGTATGACGAGACTGTCCAAAATAAAGGAAAAAATTGAGAACATTTTCGTGAGGGGAGAGAGAAGCTGCTGTCCTGTTCTGCCTTGAAGGAAATTTAGAAGAGTTGCCAGAGGTGAAGCCATCACATCACATTACCTAATTTTTTGTGTAAACTGGGGAAAGCTCTTAAGCCGTTTACCTGATCCTGTGGTTCCATATATTGTTAAACTCAGTATCCTTCCCATTTATATTAACTTGTTAGTTAGTTTGATACTCGAAATAATTGAATAATTAAATAAATACCAAATATACACCTGTCAACAGTACTAAGTTAAGTTGCCAAGTAGTACAGCTGTCTTATTTTCTTCATTTTTTTTCTTTTCTTTTAGCTTTCTCTTTTACTATTTTTTTTTATTTTGTATATATATTGAGTTAAATGTAAAGTCTAATCCTGTGATAACATATCTTGGTTAGCAAGTGAGGAAGAATATATAACAGAAACAGGTGGGTGCCTCCTCAGACAAAAAATTTGAATTTTCCTTCAGGTTTGACTTGTTTTGTTGCTTTTTTTTTTCTTTCTTTTTATCCTTAAATTACCATAGTAAAATTTTTAAGTTAAGATGTGTGTTACCAGAAAAGAGATAAATTGAGTCACTAAATAGCACTTATATGGAGATATAAAAATTCTGTGTGAAGCTTAAATAAAAGTTTTCTCTCTCTTTTTTTCTCTTTCTCTTCTTCTTTCTATATTCTGTGAGAGGGAGAACATAAAAATGAGGCCATCTCTCTCCCAAACCTCTCCCATCCATGGGTCGGTAGGAGGGGTAGCCATTAGGAGACTTAAACAGAAAATCAAGAATTTAGAGGCAATGGTTATAAGCCTTGATGAAAAAATTCGGAATATGGATGGAGAAATGAAAGAGAGTGAAACACTCAGAGAGCAAATAAGATCTTTGGAGGAAGCAAATAAAGCACAAGGGCAGGAGAGAAAGGAACTAGAAAAAAGAATAAAGAAGCTGGAAGGGGAAAAGAGTCAACTAGAATCTAGAATTTCTAAACAAGAAGATAAAAACAAACAGCTGAATGACAACCTAAAGGAATTAGATGTTAGTTCACTGCTCTCTTCTGAGAGAGACGAGATTGCTGCTTGGAATGTCCAGATTAAGGAAAACATTGAACAGTTCAGAAAAGAGTTCCAGGAGCTGAATATGGAAAATGATGCCATGAAAACTTCCTTTGCTGATGCACTAAAGGGGAATGTGGCAGTAAAAGAGGCTGTAAAGGTGGTGGCACTGGAAAACATACAAACAGTTGACTATAGAGAGACAGTAATCGAAAAAAATAAAGACGTTGTGATGGAAAGGGCAAACCCACTCATCAGACAGGCACTTGATAAGGAGAAGACAGTGGTAATCTCAGGCATAAGCGAATCCCAGGAGCCAACATGGCAGGGGAGACTTGAAGAAAATAAAGCTAGGGTTGTAGACCTGATAAGAAAGCTTGGAGTAGTTTGTGGTCCTGAGGATATTGTAAACATACACCAACTAGGTAAATATTCGAGGGAAGGAAAGCCGAGACCAACAAAAGTAACCTTTGAGAGAGGGGAAACATGTAGGGAAATATTGTTGAGAAAAAAAAGTCTAAAAGACCTTCAAGAATTCAAAGAAGTGTTCATTAGACGATACAGAACACAGGAAGAGATGGGAAAGATCAAAATCTTGTTGCAAGAGGCAAGAAGGTTAAATGAGGAAAAAAATGAAGAAGAGAAGAAAAATTTTCATTTCAGAGTTCTTCCAGACAAAGGGGAGATAAAGAAGATAATGACAGAAGATCAGGGGATGGGGCCTCATTAAGATTGTTATACACAAATGCTGATGGATTAGCTGGTAAGGCAGTAGAATTAAAAGATAGGATTCACAACAGTAAGGCAGATATAGTAGCAATTACAGAGACTAAGTTGAGTGAGGACATAAACAGTGTCACAGCTTTTCCTAAGGGCTTCAGAATATTAAGGGTTGAAAGATCTGAGAGGACTGGTGGAGGAATAGCACTGCTCATAAGTGAAAGGATTCAACTTGAAGAAATAAACTTGGCTATAGAAAGAGAGTTCAAGGAATTTCTTGTTGCTCGCATAAATACTGGGTCAGAGAGCATTATAATAACTGTTGTATATAACCCACCAAGGACCCAGAATAGGCTTGAAGTTTATGAGGAAAGTCATATAGGTACTATTGAAGTCATAAACTCAGTTGTTAACATGGCACGAAAAAAAAAATGTAGGATTTTGATTATGGGAGATTTTAATCATAAAGAGATAGATTGGATAAATCTTGACCCACACAGTGGTGAGGACTCATTCGGGGCAAGATTCCTAGATTGCGTACAAGGGAATTTCCTACCCCAACATGTAATGGAACCAACGAGGGCTAGGGGTGGGGATGAGCCATCACTACTTGATCTAGTATTCACAGATAATGTGTTGGATATTGAACAAATTGAGTATGAACCATCAATTGGAATGAGTGACCACTGTGTGTTGTTGATGGAGTATATCATTGAAGATATTCTGTCTGAGAGTAGAGGCACTGAGGACATGAGGAGGAACTATCCGAAAGGAGATTACATCAAAATGAAAGAGCTTTTTGCAGTTATTGACCGGAGAACCTTATTTTACAACAAATCTGTACAAGAAATGTATGACATCTTTTGTGAGAAATATGGGAAGATAGTAGATTGCTGCATACCTGTCACCAAAGTAGGTGTAATTCATGCCAGATAGAAATGGTTCGATAATGGGTGTAAAAGAGCTAAGGAGTGGAGAGACAAATGCTGGAAAAGGTATAGGAGGAGAAAAAACATAAATGCCTGGCAAACCTACAAAAGAGCAAGAAATGACTACCTAAGTAAAAGGAGAGAGGCAGAGAGAGACTATGAGAGGGACATCACCAGGAAGGCTAAAGAAAATCCCAAGCTTTTCCACAGCTTTATCAGAGGAAAACTGAAGGTAAAAGAACAGGTTTTAAGGCTAAAGAGAGCGGATGGAAGGATCACTGAGACGGATGAAGAGATCTGCAAAGAATTGAACAAGGAGTTTCAGTCAGTATTTACAGTAGAAAATACCCCACCCCCTCAGATTGCAGAGATAGAAGCTCAAGGGCCGGTATTAGAGAACATCAACCTTACAGCCACATAGGTATGCAAAGCGCTGATGGATTTAGATGTTCATAAAGCTACAGGTCCTGATGACATATCCCCTCATGTGCTTAAAAAATGCGCAAACTTAATATCAGTTGCACTAAGTATCATATTTAAAAAGTCACTGGAGTCAGGTGAGATTCCAAGATGCTAGAAACAAGCAAATGTGATACCTATCTTCAAAAAGGGAAGGAGGGATACGGCTCTAAACTATAGACCAGTTTCCTTGAACAGCATAGTTTGCAAAGTTATGGAGAAACTACTAAGGAAACATATCTCTCTTCACTTGGAATCCTTCAACTTTTTGTCAGTGAGGCAACATGGCTTCAGAAAAGGTAGATCAAGAGTAACAAACTTATTAGAATTCTATGATGAGGTAAGCCGAATCTTACAGGAAAGAAAGGGCTGGGCAGATTGCATATTCCTAGACTTCCAGAAAGCGTTTGACACTGTTCCACATGGGAGACTTATTAGGAAGCTGAAAGCAATCTCTAGAATAGGTGGAAATGTTTTGGAATGGATAAAAACTTACTTAGAAGGAAGGGAACAGAGGGTTAGAGTAAGACACTCAGTGTATGTATGGAGAAGAGTTAGTAGTGGAGTTCCACAGGGTTCAGTTTTAGGGCCACGTTTGTTCCTTGTATATGTAAATGACCTACCAGAGTGTGTAAATTCATTCATGAATATGTTTGCATATGATGCAAAGATTGTGAAGAAAGTAAAAAACGAGAACAATGGTAGAGAACTTCAGGAGGATCTAAATAATCTGCATGAGTGGTCAGAAAAGTGGCTAATGAAATTCAATACTTCAAAATGTAAGGTAATGAGAATGGGTACAAGTGCAAGAAGGCCCAAGCTTGACTACTCGGTGGCTGGAGTACAACTTCAAGAGACAGAAAATGAGAGAGATCTGGGAGTAAATATACTGGCAGATTTGTCTCCAGAAATACATATAAATGGCATAGCAAGGGCAGCATATGCATTCTTATCAAATGTAAGGGTAGCCTTCAGGCACATGGACAAGGAAATGTTCAGAAATATTTATGTAACCTATGTGAGGCCAAAACTCGAATATGCAGCCCCCTTTTGGAATCCACACTTGAAAAAGCACATAGCTAAGCTTGAAAAAGTTCAAAGACATGCCACGAAACTGGTGCCAGAAATACGCAATCTCAGTTATGATGAGAGGCTGAGGGAATTAGACTTACCATCACTGAAAGCTAGAAGATTGAGGGGGGATATGGTGACAGTCTTTAAATTCCTTCATGGTTATGGTAGAGTGGATAGTTATCGATATTTTGATATGGTTGGCTCTAGAACTAGAGGTCATATTTTGAAGCTTCGTAAGAAAACTTCTTTGCAGGATGTAAGGAAATACTTTTTCAGTGTAAGGGTAGTTGATAATTGGAATTGGCTAAGCGAGGAGGTAGTTAATGCTATCTCAATCCATAGTTTTAAGGACAGGTATGATAAGTATCACTAAGTATAAAATGGAAGCGATGAGGAGACGGGAAGATACGAGCTTTGGGCTCTTTTCCGTAAACACAATTAGGTAATCACAATTAGGTAATCACACACACACACGGCCGAAAATACCCCAACCCCTCAGATTGAAGAGATAGGAGCTCATGGCCCGGTGTTACAGAACATCATCTTTTCAGTCACAGAGGTATGCAAAGCACTGATGGAGTTAGATGCCCATAAAGTTACAGCTCTTGATGATATATCACCTTATGTACTTAAAAAATGCACTAAATCAATATCAGCGCCACTATGTATCATACTTGATAAGTCGCTGGAATCAGGGGTGATTCCAAGATGCTGGAAACAAGCGAACGTGGTACCTGTCTTCAAAAAGGGAGGGAGGGATATAGTTCTGAACTACAGATCTGTTTCCTTGACCAGCATAGTTTGCAAAGTTATAAAGAAACTAATAAGAAAACACATATTTCTTCACGTGGAATCCTTCAACTCTCTGTCAGTGAAACAACATGGCTTCAGGGAAGGTAGATCAACAGTAACAAACTTATTAGAATTTTATGATGAGGTAAGCCGAATCTTACAGGAAAGATAGGGCTGGGAAGTTTGCATTTTTCCTAGACTTCCAGAAGGCATTTGATAAGGTCCCACACGAGAGACTTATTAAGAATCTGCAATCAATGGTGAGAATATTGGAAATGTCTTTAAATGGATAAAAATTACTGAGAAGGAAGGGAACAGAGGGTCAGAGTAAGACAGTGTCTGAATGGAGAAGGGAGAGTAGTGGAGTTCCACAGGGTTCAGTTTTAGGGCCACATTTGCTCCTTGTATATGTAAATGACCTACCATAGTCTGTAAATTCTTTCATGAATATGTTTGCAGTTGATGCAAAGATTGTGAAGAAAGTAAGAGACGAGAACAATGGTAGAGAACTTCGAAGAACTGTATAGTCTGCATAAGTGGTCAGAATAGTGGCTAATGAAATTCAGTACTTCTAAGTGTTAGGTAATGAGAATGGGCGCAAATGCGAAAAGGCCCAAGCTTGACTCAATAGCAGGAGCAGAACTTCAAGAGACAGAGAATGAAAGAGATCTAGGAGTTAACATACTAGCAGATTTTTCTCCAGAAATGCATATAAATGGCATAGTAAGGGCAGTATATGCTATTTTAGCAAATGTAAGGATAACCTTCTGGCAAATGGACTATATATATATATATATATATATATATATATATATATATATATATATATATATATATATATATATATATATATATACATACATACTGGGAGTCCCTGGGTCGCGCATTCCCAGAGTTACGATGATCCATCATTACGACAGAGGAATATGAATTATTAACACGTTATTAATATATCAAGTATTCGATCTGCCTGGCTTGTTTGATAAATGCAAACTTCTCGCGCTGAACAGATTGTGAGCATAACAGACAAATACACAGCTAGCACCACTGATGTATTCGTATACATAAAGTTAATGGGTTTATATATTTATTTGTTCATGTATTTGGTTATTTGAAGAAATTTTCTTGAAATTATTTATAAAATTACCAAACACATAGCTGTAAATATGATCTTATGTGGAACAGTCTGTTGAGCAATGCGGATGAATATATTGTGATTACCTAATTGTGTTTACGGGAAAGAGCCCAAAGCTCGTATCTTCCCGTCTCCTGAGCGGTTCCATTTTCTACTTAGTGATACTTATTATACATGTCCTTAAAACTATGGATTGAGATAGCATTAACTACCTCCTCGCTTAGCCAATTCCAATTATCAACTACTCTTACACTGAAATAGTATTTCCTTACATCCTGCAAAGAAGTTTTCTTACGAAGCTTCAAACTATGACCTCCAGTTCTAGAGCCAGCCATATCAAAATATCGATCCCTAGCCACTCTATCATAACCATGAAGAAATTTAAAGACTCTCACCATATCCCTCCTCAATCTTCTAGCTTCCAGTTATGGTAAGTCTAATTCCCTCAGCCTCTCATCATAACTGAGATTGCGTATTTCTGGCACCAGTTTCGTGGCATGTCTTTGAACTTTTTCAAGCTTAGCCATGTGCTTTTTCAAGTGTGGATTCCAAATGGGAGCTGCATATTCGAGTTTTGGCCTCACATAGGTTACATAAATATTTCTGAACATTTCCTTGTCCATGTGCCTGAAGGCTACCCTTACATTTGATAAGAA
>JAXCGZ010009525.1:135000-142500 GCA_037179515.1 Halocaridina rubra
GAGTATCTAAAATATTAAAAGCAAGAACAAGGAGTATAACAAATAATGACAGGTACTACAGAAATAGTTATGAAGTTAAAGAAAAACAGAGAGAACAGGAGAGTAGGATATCTAAGCAGGAAGGTTGTGTATCTTTTAGTACTTAGGAGAGAGCTTATTTGTTGATATTGCTGAAATTACAACTTGGCATAAATAATTAAAGCAAAGTATTAAGCATTTTAAGATATCTTTACAGGAAGTAAATTAAAACTTGGCTATTATGAACATTTTTTAACTGGAGCAGTATGAAGCAATGAAAAACAGGATGTAAAAAGTTGTAACTGTCAAGTGTTGAATACTGGGATACTCTTGTCGATAAATGAATTTAAAAAAGAGAATCCATTGTTCAAGAAACAGACGTTAGGTGATGACAGCGTGGTAAGTAGAGCTGGATTAGGACAAGATTTAAGCTTTTATATCTGATTAGATAGATGGTGCATACTGCATGGCTCAAATGACAAAGCTGACATTTGCAACGCTGGTAAGCAATTATGGGAGGATAAAGCATGGCAAATTTCAGTCACCCTAATTTGGAAGACACACGTTGAGAATGACAATTGCAGTAAAACTAAAAGGCTCAACAAGTAAGACAGACTTCATTTGCCCTGAGGAAACGATGGGGACAAGATAATGTGATGAACTGATTTCCTGAGACTAAAAGGTTAGATTAAGAAAGAATTTAGGAAAAAAGGAAATTTAACTCGGTTAATCCAAACAAATGAGTAGGAACTAGATGAAGTAGGAACTAAGTGTTGTAGCTTCATTGGAATTACTGTGCAAAAGTGTTATGGGGAAGCTAGTAAGCAAGTTTTCTTGAAGGAAATGACCGATATATATTCGGGGACATATTGGATAGAGGGTATAAGTAGTGGAACAATTTCCTCAGTAGATAAAGTAAGAAGAAGTAAGATATATTAAGGAAATGAAAGAGGAGTAGCTTTGCTAGTCAAGTCAAGCATGTAACAAACATCTTAGTGTTAGAAATCTTCAGAGATGGTGTGTGAAGAGAGGCTGTGTGTGTGATGAGCCAAGGGAAATCGGAAAATCTATCATTTTACCAGAAGACAAATGTAATAAGCTTGGTGAGAGCAGAAGGGTAGAAAAATAGTCTTCAACTTCATAGCAACTTTTGCTGGATAGGTTGTGGGTAAATTGCCATCAGTTCTGAACTTGGATAAAGTGTTGCAGTTCTAAATGTTTGCGGGTGATGTTTAAGATAATTAATTTGTAAAATGGTTTATTCTGGAAATTTGATTATGTTAAGAACTTCTGAAATTGTAACACATATATCTCGACTTATGGACATTATAATAAATGGTGAAGAATTTTAAAGTGTGATCGAATTCAATTATAAAGTTTTCAATGTTTGTAGAACCACAAGAGTAAAATCTGTATTGTAATCATCCATTTATTGCGTAAATATCCGCTTCATCAGTTTCAGTATTCTTACTTTTCCTTATTTTTTTTTTATTTTCTTCCCATATTATCCGTAAGTAGCTAGATGGTTAGCATCTAATGCATCCGAACTGCCTTTTTCTAAGGTCTTACTTCTTTTTTAAGCATAAAAAAAAAAAAATTCTAGGATATTGCATTTCACTGATTTCTAATATTTATTCACCATTACTAGCAATTTTTCTTTTTTCTTTAAGTATTTAGTTCTTTATTTTGTATTTATTTATTTTCTCTACCCTTTAATGGGCTGTTCAAGGGTTCCATTACCCTTTCATTTGATATATCATCATTTTAAATTCTATTTCAAGAGATGTGTATGTTTTTTCCCATGCAAATTCCGGTTTCCTTTGTTCATGCCCTACGCTATGTCGGTGCACATAATTTGAGATGTGCCATATCATACTTGGTAATGTTCTATCTATCTATCTATCTATCTATCTATCTATCTATCTATCTATCTATCTATATATATATACACACACACACACACACACATATATATATATATATATATATATATATATATATATATATATATATATATATATATATATATATATATATATATATATATATATATATATATTTGGTTGTTGTTCCTTGAGCTGCGAGGCCAAACAACCCTGAGTCACTAAGAAAGCTCACTGCCGATCCTGGGCTTCCCCCAGAGTTCTCAGGTAGTGTATAAAGTGTTGATGGCGCATATAGCTTTGTGCAGTGCAGTGTTCCATAGTGAGTTTCCTGGTCTCAATCAATCTCTCCGGCTAGAAGGAGTTTTCGAGAGATATCCGCCTGAGAGTCATATTGACTGAAGCCTTTCCCAGGTTCTCGTGCCCCGCGAGGGACAGGCTTTTGCTGCCCCTTTTCTGGGTAGCAGCTCCGAAGGGTGGACCTACGACAAAGACATTGCTACTTCAAATTCTAGCTCTCTGGTTTGTAATGCTTTTCAACATTCAAAAAGCTTTAACTGTTTTCACATTGCTTTGGTACAAATAAATCATGACATTTTTGTCGTATGAAAGTGCACTACAAACTATTTTTCAGTTTTAAGTCCTTGCTCTCTGAGTTTGAAATGCGCTTCCACATTTATAAAGCTTTAAATGTTTTCACGGTGCTTTGGTATAAACAAATCATGACTTTTTGGCGTATGAAAGTGCACTAGAAACTATATTTCCTCATGAGGACAGAAAGAATTACGCCATAGAGGTGATATCTTAATATCTCAATTAGTTCTCTGTGGGAAGATGCCTGCAGTTTCACCCCTAGAGGTAACTGTGATGTTCATACTCAAGAGATAAGACCCTGTTACTACAAAACTATTTCTTTATCACAAGTTTTGTAATATAACCTTTAGAGGTTCCCACCGAAATAGTTTTTATCTTCTCAAACTTCTTTTGCTATGCCTACATCTACACCGAATAGTCTTGGAAATTCCTTACACATCTCTTATTATCCCTGAGGCAGTTTTATATATATTTTTCTTTGGCCCGTCCTGGAGTCACAATCATAAATACTAAATTTGCTAGTATGGAATATCTTTTCCACACATACACACGCTCTCTCTCTCTCTCTCTCTCTCTCTCTCTCTCTCTCTCTCTCTCTCTCTCTCTCTCTCTCTCTCTCTCTCTCTCTCTCTCTCTCTCTCTCTCTCTCTCTCTCTCTCTCTCTCTCTCTCTCTATATATATATATATATATATATATATATATATATATATATATATATATATATATATATATCAGTGGTATTAGTGAAAGAGAGATTATCTCGATATAATTTTATTTCTTTTTTTTTCAGATAAAACCGATCTGCATGGACTCGTGTATATAGATAAAAGAGTTCAGAGCAAGCAAATGAGATTGTCTAACTACAAACGTTTTAGTTTGCAATTTAGACTCTCTCTTTCTCCAATCCAAACTCCGTATCACAGCCTCCTTATATTATCAGATGTCTAAAACAGGTCCTTAATATTAGTGAGTGTACAAATAATACATAAGAAGAAATAAAGTTGTTTTTGTCTGCCATAATTTTAATCATGATTCCGAAAAGGTTGTAATTATAGGCATTACCCCGACATGTCATTAATGGTGACTCGTATTGTATCTAATTCAAAATGCAAATGAAGGGATATTACAATTTGCTGTGTTCACGTGCGTTGGCTCATCACAGATGTGAAGGATTTGATTCCAGAATAGGCCGTCGGGACATTGCTGCTCATGAGGAGATCCCTGATAGCACCAGTAGTACTGTAAACAGTTGAAGAGAGAGAGAAAAAAAGTAAAATAACTATATATGAGGTCATCCAGTTTGTTGGAGCTTTTGGTCACGATATTTACAAAAATGTTTCGGTACTCTTGTAATATATAGTTTTACTTTTAGTTCCATTTTCTTCTTTTTAATAATTGTTGGTGTTATAAGTATTTTGAAAATAACTAATGATATTTGATATATATATATATATATATATATATATATATATATATATATATATATATATATATATATATATATATATATATATACATAGATAGATAGAAAGATAGATATACTGATAGATAGATAGATGGATAGATAGATAGATAGACAGATAGATAGATAGATAGATAGATAGATAGATAGATAGATAGATAGATAGAGAGAGAGAGAGAGAGAGAGAGAGAGAGAGAGAGAGAGAGAGAGAGAGTCACTAACCTTGTCGCAGTCTGGATGAGGTAGGTAAGTGTTGTCGACCTCACACGTCCACATAACGCAATCGGAAGTATCGACGCTGCCTTCCCAATTACATATGTTCAGAGTTGGATCAAAGAGTGTGCCTGGAGCACACAGTTCCAAAATGGCCTGACCATTAACACAAACCCAGTACTGGAAATCGGAAAGAATTAGGAGGAGATTTATTCAATACATTCTTAATTACAAGTTTTCTTTCCAGTGTTGTTTCATTGATGGGAAACAATGAAAGCAATTTTTCTGATATATTCTGACTACTTTGACACAACGACGGGATGATACTGTTTCTAAAACAAAAGTCTCGTAGTTGAGGTGAATATGTATGCCTCGCATATATCTTAGCTAATTATGGTATACATAGCATGATAAACATTAATAGTAATACTGAAAACTATTAAGGTGTACAGAGCTATGCTTTCCCTTAGAAAGTGTTGGAAGGACGTTCATTAACGAATCATGTCTGTTGATCGTGTAAGTAATTTAATTTATCCAAGCTGGGCATTATATGACTTTCCTGAATCATGTGGGAGTTTTAAGCAGGAGATCTACATCGAGTTTTTTTTTTTTTAATATTTTTGCAATGTATCTTTTTTTTTTTTTTTGGTAAGTTGCATAGCAAACTTATACTACTGCCTCTAGAAGCCAATATAAGGAAAATTTATGACATGATGGTCCAATTTATAATGTCAAAATAGCATTAGAGCAGAACCCCAGATCACAACACGTAAAAGGATTTCTGGTTACTCATTATAGGACATTATTTGCGGAATAAGGGACTAGGAGAATAAACAGGATACGCAAGACTGGAAAAGGTGGAAGAGGGAAACAAGAAATAGCTACCCTACATAGAAAGGGGTCAAACTGGAGGCAAAGAAGATGAAATTGGATTTCACCTCCCAAATCATTCTGGATGAAATAACCTTGTTGCAATTGCATACAAATGGAACCAACGGAAATTAATAAGTTGTGAACCAGTTCTGTACACTGGTCAGAAAGAAATATTTCAGTTCGTAACATATTTAGTATCTTAATAAACTAGAAGAAAAAAAAACATACTAACTGAAAGTGCTATTAATTTTTTCCGAGTAGAGGAAAGTTAAATATAATCCATTGAATTTTATAAGAAAATGCAAAAATGCCAGATTATAGGAAGTAATCACCAAAAAGCGCAATTCCAGAAGAGTTTGGAGCAGTTGGTCATTTATGGAATTATGCTCCCCTGCTGAATTAACTTTAGTTGGTAATGATATATTGTATATATATATATATATATATATATATATATATATATATATATATATATATGTATATATATATATATATATATATATATATATATATATATATATATATATATATATAAATATATATATATATATATATATATATATATATATATATATATATATATATATATATATATATATATATATATATATATATATATATATATATATATATATATATATATATATATACATATATATATATATATATATATATATATATATATATATATATATATATATATATATATATATATATATATATATATATATATATATATATATAAAGTCTGACCTTATTACAGTCTTCATGTGGGAATACTGATCCATCTATGTAGTTCTCACAATCAGGGCGTGGTCTTGGAGGATTGCCACTCCCAGTAGTTGTTGGAGGGTCTGTAGGTTTTTTAGTTGTACTTGGAGGATCTGTAGGTATAGGAGTTGTTGTAGGGGGGTCTGTTGGCACTGGAGTTGTTGAGGGAGGATCTGTTGGCACGGGGGTAGTTGTAGGAGGATCTGTTGGGACGAAGGTAGTTGTAGGAGGATCCGTTGGCACGGGAGTAGTTGTAGGAGGATCCGTTGGCACGGGAGTAGTTGTAGGAGGATCTGTTGGCACGGGAGTAGTTGTAGGAGGATCTGTTGGCACGGGAGTAGTTGTAGGAGGATCTGTTGGCACGGGAGTAGTTGTAGGAGGATCTGTTGGGACAGGAGTTGTTGATGGTGCAGCAGTAGTTGGTGGTTCCATGCATTTGCATTCCTGTAAGAAGCGCGTTGGTGGTAAAATCTACTTATGGGATAGAAAAAAGGAATAATAGCTTATTCCAACATGACCGTTCTCAGATCATATATTTATATGCTGTCAAATATAACATTAGTGATTAATTACGAAATGGAGAGAAAGCTTAATACTAGAGTTCTTTAATGCTAATGACCAGTAGCATATGCTTTGATTCAGAGGTAATTGAAAAAGTCATGCCAGAATTAAATATGAACAGGAGGAAACTAGATGTACAGTAAATATTCCGCTTATTCTTACCGGGAAGACACCAGTTGCTGGTTCATCGAGAGCTCGTTTTGCTGAATTTATGAGGTGGAATTTTTCATTGTAACACCTTGGATGGAAATCGTCAGTGTCTATTTGCCAGATCAGGATGCCTTTGATGCCTAAATTCTTGGCATAGCGTGCCTGAATAATAATAATAATAATAATAATAATAATAATAATAATAATAATAATAATAATAATAATAATAATAATAATAATAACGATAATGATGATGATAATAATAATAATAATAATAATAATAATAATAATAATAATAATAATAATAATAATAATGATAATAATAATAATAATAATAATAATAATAATAATAATAATAATAATATTTATAATAATAATAATAATAATAATAATAATAATAATAATAATAATAATAATAATAATAATAATAATAATAATAATAATAATAATAATAATAATAATAATAATGATGATAATAATAATAATAATAATAATAATAATAATAATAATAATAATAATAATAATAATAATAATAATAATAATAAATAAATAAATAAATAAGAGAAGAATGAATGATTATAACAATATTAATAAAATATATTAGTCGACTGATCTTCTGAAAGAGGCGAATATAAAATGAGCAGAAAGACATAATCCTAAAGGAAACCTTGTTGCCTAATGTATAAAGGTTTCATATATGTCTGGAAGTTCGTTTTCAAGTGGCGTGTCACGTGGCATGTCACGTGCGACGTGGCACTTTGGTGTGAGAGCGGCCTTAGGATGCGATGCGATTATTGGTGGAAGGGTTCCATGAATCTTGAAGATATTGCATTTCATTGCCTCCGATATACAAATCAAACAGAATGTAACATTTACGTATGCTTGCATCTCCGAGAAGTTATCTTTTAATCTGTTCCTTGTGTTCGCATCTTGGTTTCGGTTTTACGTCACGAACTCCCTCTTCAACTAAGGG
>JAXCGZ010009525.1:147500-153034 GCA_037179515.1 Halocaridina rubra
TCAGGGCAAAGCTCATTCCATGGGTCCAGAACCTGTGACAATAAATCACAATTACTGAGGAAAGGGTGCTCAAAAATAGTAATAATAATATTGATAATAATAATAATAATAATAATAATAATAATAATAATAATAATAATAATAATAATAATAATAATAATAATAATAATTAAAAAACTAATAATAATAATAACTCTTCCACTACAGCTTTTCCCGCTTATGCAAGGTCGTCTCCAACGATTCTTATTTTCGGCGTCATCCGCTGTAATATCTTTTTATTCCATATCAGCTGTTACACACTCCATCCACTTTCTCCTTGGCGTCCCCCTCCTCCCCCTACCTGGCACCTCCATCTCCAACACTCTCCTCCCAACATACTCCTGATCCCTCCTCATGACAAGTCCTAACCAGTGAAGCCTCTTTTCTTGGATTTTCTTAGACACTTCAATAACTTTAGTTGCTTCTCTTACTAAATCATTCCTAATCCTATAATTTCTTTGGATTCCAACCCTCCATCTAAGCATCCTCATTTCTGCCACATCCATTTTCTTTTCATAAGATATCTTAATGGGCCAGGTCTCTGCTCCATATGTCATTGCAGGTCTCACTACAGTTTTATGCACTTTTCCCTTCAGTTTCACATTTATCCTCCGGTCACACAACGCTCCAGATACCCTTTTCCAGTTGCTCCATCCTGCTTGGATTCTGCTGTTTACCTCCACTTGGAGTTCTGCATTTTCCTCTACATATGAACCCAGGTACTTGAATTGTTCTGCCCTCTTTACTATTTCCTCCTGTAGATGTATGTCACCCAACTGATCGGTAGGATGACAACACATATACTCTGATTTTGTTCTACTGATTTTTAGTCCTCTATATTCCAATGCCTCTCTCCATCTATCCAACTTCCTCTCCACTCCCTCTCTGGTCTCATCACATAACACTGCATCATCAGCAAACAACATACTCCACGGTGACCGTTCCCTTACTCGTTCAGTAGCTACATCCATTATAATAATAATAATAATAATAATAATAATAATAATAATAATAATAATAATAATAATAATAATAACAATAACAATAATAATAATGATATTAATAATATTAATAATAATAATAATAATGACGATGACAACAACAACAACAACAACAACAACAACAACAACAATAACAATAATAATGATAATAATAATAATAATAATAATAATAATAATAATAATAATAATAATAATAATAATAATAATAATAATAATAATAATAATAATAATAATAATCCATCCATATACCTTGGCTCTCTCCTCCAATATGGGGGGTAGCCGACATAAAAAAAAAAAAGAAACAATAAGGGGATTACTTTACTCTCTGGGCAATGCCGAGGGAGCTAGCAACCGTTCAGATGGCACTGATGGAGTGTCACTGCTCATCCTCCCGGCTCCTCCACAACCTGTGTCGCTTTATAATGCCAACTCCCCTTCTACCCCCACCACAGGGCTACCTCTGTAAGATTCAGCCCCGTGGTAACAACAAATGACCATCAGAGCTGCATCACAATCGCTCGTCATTCATTCCTACTCCTAGCACGCTCACTTGCTTCCCTCACACCCATCCTCCTATCATTCAGGGCTCTCCTTACTCCATCCATCTACCCAAACCTAGGCCTCCCTCTAGCATTCCTTCCATCAACTCTCGCATTCATCACCTTTTTCAGCAGTCTTTCATCATCCATCCACTCCACATGGCCAAACTATCTCAGAACATTCATATCTACTCTGGCTGCCAATTCTCTCATAACATCCGTTCCTGCTCTCACCATTTCATTCCTAACCCTATCCAATCGAGATACACCAATCATACTCCTCAGGCATTTCGTCTCAAACACATTTAGTTTCCGTCTCTCACTTACTTTCATACCCCATAACTCTGATCCATACATCACAGTTGGCACAACCACTTTCTCATACAAAACTTTCTTAACATTCATTTCCAACCCTCTATTCTTCATCACTCCTTTCAACGCACCCAATACTTTACATCCTTCATTCACTCTGTACAATAATAATAATAATAATAATAATAATAATAATTATAATAATAATAATAATAATAATAATAATAATAATAATAATAATAATAATAATAAAATTAATAATAATAAGTATAATAATAATAATAATAATAATAATAATAATAATAATAATAATAATAATAATAATAATAATAATAACAATAATAATAATAATAATAATAATAATAATAATAATAATAATAATAATAATAATAATAATAATAATAATAATAATAATAATAATAATAATAATAATGATATTGTGAAAGTTTCTAGAAAATATTGTGACTAATAATTTCACGCTGTTGAATATGTATATATAGGACTTAATAAGATTGAACGGGAGAGCGCGTTGTTAAGTCTTCTTTGAGTTATGGCTCTTTTCCTATGCCTTCATCTGCACCGCATATTGGGGCGTATTCGAAAAACATCTCTTATTATTCCTTCATATCTGACAAGTCACAACACTCCCTTACTCAGTTTCTATTTCCTTTTCTTAAATATTTCTTGGTGTCCGGGCCATATGAGCACAATTTTCTTTTTCCTTTCAGGTGTTGTACCCATAAAGAAAATATTACGCTTAGCGTATGTGTGTGACTACCTAATTCTGATTACCTAATTGTGTTTACGGGAAAGAGCCCAAAGCTCGTATCTTCCCGTCTCCTGATCAGTTCCATTTTATACTTAGTGATATTTATCATACCTGTCCTTAAAACTATGGATTGAGATAGCATTAACTACCTCCTCGCATATCGAATTCCAATTATCAACTACTCTTACACTGAAAAAGTATTTCCTTACATCCTGCAAAGAAGTTTTCTTACGAAGCTTCAAACTATGACCTCTAGTTCTAGAGCCAGCCATATAAAAATATCGATCCCTATCCACTCTATCATAACCATGAAGGAATTTAAAGACTGTCACCATATCCCCCCTCACTCTTCTAGCTTCGAGTGATGGTAAGTCTAATTCCCTCAGCCTCTCATCATAACTGAGATTGCGTATTTCTGGCACCAGTTTCGTGGCATGTCTTTGAACTTTTTCAAGCTTAGCTATGTTCTTTTTCAAGTGCGGATTCCAAAAGGGGGCTGCATATTCGAGTTTTGGCCTCACATAGGTTACATAAATATTTCTGAACATTTCCTTGTCCACGTGCCTGAAGGCTACCCTTACATTTGATAAGAATGCATATGCTGCCCTTACTATGCCATTTATATGTATTTCTGGGGACAAATCTGCCAGTATGTTTACTCCTAGATCTCTCTCATTTTCTGTCTCTTGAAGTTGTACTCCAGCCACCGAGTAGTCAAGCTTGGGCCTTCTTGCACTTGTACCCATTCTCATTACCTTACATTTTGAAGTACTGAATTTCATTAGCCACTTTTCTGACCACTCATGCAGATTATTTAGATCCTCCTGAAGTTCTCTACCATTGTTCTCGTTTTTTACTTTCTTCACAATCTTTGCATCATCTGCAAACATATTCATGAATGAATTTACAGACTCTGGTAGGTCATTTACATATACAAGGAACAAAAGTGGCCCTAAAACTGAACCCTGTGGAACTCCACTAATGACTCTTCTCCATTCAGACACTGACTGTCTTACTCTAACCCTCTGTTCCCTTCCTTCTAAGTAAGTTTTTATCCATTCCAAAACATTTCCACCTATTCTAGCCATTGATTGCAGCTTCCTAATAAGTCTCCCATGTGGAACAGTGTCAAACGCTTTCTGGAAGTCTAGGAATATGCAATCTGCCCAGCCCTCTCTTTCCTGGAGAGATTTGGCTTACCTCATCATAAAATTCTAATAAGGTTGTTACAGTTGATCTACCTTTTCTGAAGCCATGTTGCCTCACTGACAAAAAGTTGAAGGATTCCAAGTGAAGAGAGATATGTTTCCTTAGTAGTTTCTCCATAACTTTGCAAACTATGCTGGTCAATATATATATATATATATATATATATATATATATATATATATATATATATATATATATATGTATAATGTTGTTCTGACTTTACGTCACGGACTCCCATATCTACCAAGGGGCTATGACGGTCGCCTTCTTGCGAAGGACTTGTTTTGGCAGATGTAATCGTTACCCTAAGTGCATGCGGAACCCTCGACCTGATGCTTTTATTATTATTATTATTATTATTATTATTATTATTATTATTATTAATAATAATAATATTATATATATATATATATATATATATATATATATATATATATATATATATATATTTGTATATATATATATATATATATATATATATATATATATATATATATATATATATATATATATATATATATATATATATATATATATATATATATGAATTACGAAGTTACCGTGATAACTTATGAAAAAAAACGGAGATAAAGGAATCCATGAAAAGCAACAACTATGAGAGAGAGAGAGAGAGAGAGAGAGAGAGAGAGAGAGAGAGAGAGAGAGAGAGAGAGAGAGAGAGAGAGAGAGAGAGAGAGAGAGCATTAATTACCTCGATGGTCCAAGTGTGGTTGCTGAGTCCTGTGAAACCAAAGATGAGTTGGGTACAGAGGAAAGGATCAATGTCTTCGACGTCAAATTTCCCATCTCCTGGTCTCCACACTGCCCACGAACTGAAGTAACATGTAACGTGTCCTGAAAATTATATTTTGAGAACTGTATTTAGGATCCCTTTAGCACTCCCATCCTCATTTATTTCTGCGGAAAATATCGATCAAGCATATATATATATATATATATATATATATATATATATATATATATATATATATATATATATATATATATATATATATATATATATATATACATATATATATATATATATATATATATATATATATATATATATATATATATATATACTATATATATATATATATATATATATATATATATATATATATATATATATATATATATATATATATATATATATATATATATACATATGTATACACACACACACACACACATATATATATATATATATATATATATATATATATATATATATATATATATATATATATATATATATATATATATATATATATATATATATATATATATGCGTGTGTGTGTATGTGTATATAAATATATATGTATATATACATATATATAAATATATATATATATATATATATATATATATATATATATATATATATATATATATATATATATATATATATATATATATATATGTATATATATAATATATATATATATATATATATATATATATATATATATATATATATATATATATATATATATATATATATATATATATATATATATATATATATATATAATATATATATATATATATATATATATATATATATATATATATATATATATATATATATATATATATATATATATATATATATATATATATATATATATATATATATATATATATATATATATATACAG
>JAXCGZ010009526.1:0-90000 GCA_037179515.1 Halocaridina rubra
TCTCTTCTCAGCATTCTGTCTAAAATACTTGAGAAGGTAGTTGCCACCCAGTTAATAAATTTCCTTGAATCAAATTGTCTATTATGTGAAGAACAACACGGTTTTCGGCCTAAACTTTCGACCGAGACGGCCCTACTTAAAATTACTGATAAAATTTATAGTAATATTGAAAATAAGAAAATATCACTTTTATTATTGTTAGATTTGTCTAAAGCATTTGACAGTGTACACCATCAAATTCTAATGAGAAAACTTTCCAAAGTTCATGTTGACTCATTTTGGTTCGAAAATTATCTGAAAGATCGAATTCAATCAGTTCGAATGGGCTCGACTCTCTCTTCTTCTTTAGATATCAGTTTTGGCGTTCCTCAGGGTTCAATTTTGGGTCCTCTGCTTTTCTTAATATATGTTAATGATTTACCTCAATTTATAAGAGATTGCCTACTTGTTATGTATGCTGATGACACCCAGATTATGCTTACTGGTGACATTGATAGAATTCCTGAAATCTTAAAAAGGGCTGAAGATATATTAAACTGTGCCAAAAGTTATTTTAACAGTAATGGTCTTTTACTGAACGAAAATAAAACTAAATTCGTTATTTTTGGATCAAATCAATACCTGTCCCGCATTCCTGAGAACATCAGTATAAATTTCAACAATGTTTCACTCTTCCCATCTAATAAGGTTAAAAATCTAGGAGTTATTATGGACAGTACCATGACATTTAATTTTCATATCGATGAACTACATAAAAAAGTGAACGGGACCCTTATTTACTTGAACAGAGTCTATGAAAGATTCGAGCCTGATTGTAGGGTAATTGTAGTACAAACATTGATTTTAAGTATTCTCAACTACTGTCTAAGTGTTTGGGGTTCCACGACTAAGACCCAGATGTTACGAGTGAAAAGGCTCCAGAATTTTGCTGCAAGAGTTGCCATAGGGGGGGTGCATAAACATGATCACGTGACTCCCCTCTTTGAGAGATTGGGTTGGCTAAGGATGGACATGAAGTTCATATATAATATCTGTCTTTTAGTTTTTAAAATAAATCATGGAATATTACCGGAATGGCTCTTCTCATTGCCAACAGTTAATCAAGTGCGTATCAATAACGTCAACACCAGATATCAGAATTCTTTTTACGTGCCCAGAACTTCCATTGATATTGGGGCAAGAGCCTTAAATGTAATGGGCCCGAGACTTTGGAACTCTTTACCCGCAAACTTAAGAAGTTGCCAAACATTACCCTCACTTAAATCTCATCTTTTAAATCACCTACTTAATAAGTGATTTTAGTCTCATTATTATCCTCCCATTGGGTAAACGAAGTGTATGTATGCATATTTTAATGTGTAAATTTTTTGATTTTGTGCTTTGCAAATTTCATTAGTTTTATTTTGACATTTTACATTGTAATTTGTAATTAGATTAATTATCATGTGTAAATTTTTTGATTTTGTGCTTTGCAAATTTCATTAGTTTTATTTTGACATTTTACATTGCAATTTGTAATTAGATTAATTATCATGTAATAGCCATTTTTGATGGAATAAAGTTTTTGACTTTGACTTTGACTTTGACTCTCTCTCTCTCTCTCTCTCTCTCTCTTTTTTACCACCCTGGCGTGTCCCCCTCCCCGCTGTCACATATACACCGACCTCGAAGGATGTCTATCCCCCCTTGCAGAGACAGTTAGCTCTGGAGACTATCGCTGATGTGTCCACGTCTGTCCCTGCAGCACACCACGTCTATGTTGATGGTTCTGTGCAAGCAGATGGGAGGGCGGCATGTGCTGTGTTTTTCCCCACCATGGAGCCGCCTGTGCTGGCTGATTCATGGATTGGCCGTAGACTACCCACCTCGTCGAGCTCCACCTACTGTGAACTGAATGCCATCTTGGATGCCGTGACTCTCCTTGTTCGACGAGTGAATGGGGTAATAATTTGTGACTCCCAATCGGCCCTACAAGCCCTATCCTCGCCAAGACCTATCTGTGGCCGTGCTGTGGGAGATATACTATGTCGCCTCGCGGCCGCTCGGGATGCTTCTCTTGTTGTGTCGTTTGTATGGACTCCATCCCACATTGGGCTGACTGGCAACGACACAGCGGATCGTCTTGCCAAGGCGGCCTGTATGCTGGATGGGCATGCTGTGGACGCTGAGCCCTCCCTCCGATGCCTACGTAACATCATCTACTCAGCTGGGTTTGCCATGACGGTCCAGCGCAGGGACACGGAGAGGGCCAACAGTGTGTCCATACAGCACCATGATCACTTTCTTCACAGTCGCTACAAGTATCGCAGACGCGGGTTAATGGTGCGGAAAAACAATGTAGTTAGTGCTCGGCTCAGAATGGGGTATCGGCCTTTATGGCAGGTCTCCCAGACTCTAGATATGCCACAGTACACCTCCTGTAAATTATACGACCGTCCCAATGCTAACACTCTTGACCACTATTGTCTTCAGTGCCCCACAGTGAGAGATGTTTTACCACGAGGTCAGAACTTAATACAGATCTGCTCATTTTTACTTAATGATGACAACCTTGATGTTATTCTTGCTCGTTATCCTCACTTTGGTGGCCATTAATTATATTGAATTATACATATATTTTCTGTATGATGCTGTATAATTCTGTTTGGGCATTCTGCGTTTCTCTGAGCTTTACTTTTGCATATAATTCTACTCTGTGCTGCCATACTGTGAGTTGTGTGTTAGTATGCAGCAATGTTTTCAATGTGTACACCTCCCTGTAAACTATGTTCAATTCTTGGTTTTGTATCCATTTGAAGCATTATTTGTATGAACTCATGTAATGTCTGACGCCTTGGCGCAATAAATTAATAAAATAAAATAAATAATCTCTCTCTCTCTCTATATATATATCAAATATATATATATATATATATATATATATATATATATATATATATATATATATATATATATATATATATATATATATATATATATATATATATATATATATAATTTTTTTTTTTCTTTTCTTTATTTTTTCTTTTCTTTTTCATCTTTTCCCACTTTTATGTGGGGTCGATGTTTCTAGCCAGTGTTCTCCATATGTTCCTGTCCCATACCTCATCACCCAACAAACCTTTAGATCTCAGGTCATCACTGATGCAATCCATCCACCTACGCTTTGGTCTCCCCCTTCCTCTCCTACCCTGTATATCCATTTCTATCACCCTCCTCCCAACATACTGTTCATCCCTCCTAACGACACGACCATACCGCCTTAGTCTACTTTCTTGTATCTTATCTGATATTTCTCTAACTTTTGAGGTACCTCTAATTACCTCGTTTCTGATCTTATCGCTTCTTGTCACCCCACACATCCATCTCACATCCTCATATCTGCCACAGCCAGTTTTTTCTCAACCCTCAATTTAATCCCTATTCTCCTGTTGCACAGCACCCCAGGCACTTTCTTCCAGTTCTTCCATCCCGCTTGTATTCTGTGGGTTATTTCTGACTCTAGGTCACCATCCTCTGCTACTGTTGATCCCAAATACTAGAACTTTTTAACTCTTTTCAACACCTCCCCCTGCAAATTAACCTCTCCACCACCATCATCTCTCAACCTCAAGTACTCTGTCTTCTTCCTGCTGATTCTCAGTCCTCTATCCTCCATCACTCCTCTCCACTCCTCAAGCTTCTCCTATACTACCTCTCGTTTGTTACTACACACTACAATGTCATCTGCAAAAAGCATACACCATGGTGACTGATCTCTAATACCCTGGGTTACTACATCCATAACCAGATCAAATAGATATGGGCTCAAAGCAGACCCTTGATGCAGACCAACATTTACTGAGAGACTTTTCGTCAAGCCCACACTGCTCTTAACATTTGCCTCTGCCCTCTAATACATATCTTGGATGATTCTTACATATTTCTCGGGGACTCACTTTTCTCTAATACACCTCCAAATCTCTTGACGTGGTACTCAATCATATGCTTTTTCCAGGTCAATAAAGACCATATGCTGTCCTTTCTGTTTCTCCAGATGCCTTTCCATCATTTGTCTCAAGGCAAATATGGCATCCACTGTCCCTCTTCCAGACATGAAGCCAAACTGATCATCCCCAATTGTCGTTTCCTCTCTGAGTCTCCTCTCTATGATCTTCTCCCATATCTTCATAGTATGGCTTAACAACTAGATACCTCTATAGTTTCCACACTCCTGAATGTCTCCCTTCCCTTTATAGATTGGGATGATTAGGCTTTCTCTTCACTCCTCTGGCATCTTTTCCTGACTATATATATATATATATATATATATATATATATATATATATATATATATATATATATATATATATATATATATATATATATATATATATGGTATTATGCTCTGTCTCTGCATCTAGGTTTCCAAGCAACACATCCCAAGTACCAGGTAATTTTGTATACCAGTGACAATATCTAGTAGTTACTCCATAAGAACCGCTCTAGCTATCCTGACTGGAGGTTGGAGTCTTAGAAAACCCTGGACAGTGGCTATGAGTTAACTACAAGAATTCATATAGGCGAATATGTAAAAATTAGAAAAATAAGTTAATTATAGTATATATGCTGCATATCCAAATGCAAATAACCTGAGATTTTAAGAATGGTGAGGCAATATACATAAATTAATGCTTGTTTTACACCCTAACCTATACTACGGCTTTCCAGCGGGTTTTTTTTTAACTATTTTAAACTTTTTGTTATATTATTAAGGTTACATTAGGTTTGGTTTGATTAGCTTAGTTTTCCTCACATGTGGTTCTGATGTATATGTTCACCTTCACACTCCAAACATGAAATAAAAATACAAAACACTTGAATAATAACTAAGAACAAAAACCTGTATTTACAATTATCAACTCGCTTCTTGACTGGAGACGAACTAACCTAACCAAATATATGCTAATGTAATAACCTTCTAGAGATTATTTCCTAACTGGGGATGTAAAGAAAAACATTCGCTGCAAAATCTATACACGATTCCATAACAAAACAGTATTATTTTAGTCATGGAGATTAATAGAATATGGCTTTTTATATAGGGAAAATATACCCATAAGGGAGTCCGGGGCTGCGAGGGAGAACGCGTTCCCCTAGGTGAGGTTAGGTTAGGACACACCAAAAATAATCCCCTCTTCTAAAAACTTACCAACTAACCTAGGTCATGTGGCCATGGATTTCAGAGACGACTGACACGCATTCGCTAAGGCTTTATAATTTTCTTGAGGCAGGTGGTTTTGCAACTCAAAATACACTGAATAAGTATATTTATATGCAGAAAATATTAATATAAATATATTTAAAAAAAAGGTGCATCATGAAATGGTGCCATTCATCTACTAACCTTCAGAGTGTTTCCTCCCTTTTTCTCTTTTCCTCCACCTCCACTTGCTTCGTCTCCCCCTCCTCCGCCACCCTTTCCTTTTGCTCCCCCTTTATCTCCTCCACCACCTTTTTTGTTTCCTCCCATATTAATTTCACACAAACTAATTCAACTTCTCTTTTTGACAGTAGTAGTATAGTTGGGTGGGATGTGCCTTTTGTACCGGCTCCTAAGTCTTGGTTTGCTTTGCTAGATTGTTTGTGCGGTTTTGAAGTTAAAGAAATTTTGCTAAGATAAAAGTAACTTCATATCGTATAATTTATGTGAATTTCTTATAAAAAGACCTTAAAGCTGTATTTTTAAATAATGCAAAAGAACATAATGTGATTTTTTTTATTTCACGTATATAAATAATTAATCATATACACCATTATTGAACGATAAATTATGAACACGTCTAAACATAAATCAGGACCTTTCACAGACTCCAATGATGCTGTGAATTTCATGTGTATTAAAGTGTATATAAATATTATTGTGGCATAGCCTACTATCACGATGATATTATTTTCCAGTCTCCTTTTCTACAGTAAAAGGAATATAAGTATATTATCCCCGATGGTGAAACACATGAAAGGCAAATTAGTCCAAATTCCTATTATAATTAGCAAGAGGTTTGTTTACATGGACCACGTTCACTAACTCTTAAACACTGTCTAGAGCGACGGAACACAAAGAAGGAGAATAGTTTTTAAGCATCATGTATCTGAAATTTTCTATTATTTCTACGTAATTTTACGCTATATATATAATAAAATGAGATTTTTATATTGAGAGAGTATTTATTAGGTATTATTTCCCCCCCTATATGAAATGAAGAATATATACATAAGCAAGACTTGATGCCAAAACAAAGTAATTGGACATTTTTTTTTTTAAGAAATATTTAGAAGTAAAGAAAGAATACATTAATAAATTCTGGAGACTAAGAAAAATAAAGTTAAAGGAAATACCGATAGCCCGCAACACGCAAAGACAATAATCACGTTAGGAGGTTCAGACTCATAGGAGATACCTCCGCACTACAACTGAACTGAACTGAACGGCTTAGTTGGTCGTCTGAACGCAGCCAAGGTCACACGAGACTTGCGTCAGTGACCACCGCCTTCATTTCACCGCATTTATCACGTTTTTAATCATTGACATGTCTCTAGAAGCCATAGTATGGAATGGAAAAGACTTAAAGATACTGGACCAACTGCTATTACCTGAAAAAAGTGAATATATATCGGTCAAAAATGTGGAGGATGGCTGGAATGTCATTCACAAAATGCAGGTATGACCCGGTAACAACCTAATAAGGTATTAAAGTTTTTAAGTAACTTAATTTAGATTAAAGTCATATGATATTTGTACAAATTAATGTTATAAAAATACAAAATACTCTGGCATTTTGGGAAGAAAAACACAGAAGAGGGGATTCACAGTCCCCTTGCTCCGCCCCATTTAGTTGACACGAAATGCAGGGGGACACCCGTAAATTGTTAGGTTAGGTCATGTATGTTAACTTGTATGTATGAATAACCCTAGAGTTACTCTTCTTTACATGACCAGTTTTTCTTGCTTATGTATTATCATGTAATTTGAACCTGATACCCAGAACATTTCAGCAGTCTCAGAAAGTATCCCGCTAGCTAGGTAGGTTCTGGGATTAAACAGTATCTTTGCGATTTCGGGGTTGATGAGGGAGTAATGCCAGGCACATTAGATAAAAATAGTCAAGCAGTTATGTGAATGCTTCTCAGATTAGAATAGATTACTTCTACCAAAACAAGTCCTTAGTAAGAAGGCAACCGTCCTAGCCCTTAGTAGAAAAGGGAGTTCGTGACGTAAAACCGAATCCATCCATCATTGGAATAGAAACTTCTAATTATTATGGCTTCACTTGCATTCACACATTGTCTTTTCCTTGAATGTGGTACTGTATAGCATTACGTGAGTTTTACTGCCACTTTATATGAAAGTCTCCCTTTGTTGTATATTATATATTTTTTATCTCTTATCATAAGGTATAAAGATTTGTTTTTGTGAGAAATACTACATGCACTCACATAAAACTTTTGTTATGTAAACTTAAAATATATTCCTTTTATTATTATTATTTGTTCCCTAAGGTGCAGCTGCATTGCTGACTCTGGTGAGAAGGGTAATATGTATAAAAACTATGTTTTCTTTTTTGTACAGATACTTGATTACATGAACGTTTATTTATTTTTATAGTTGTCATGCATCATCTACCTTGGCTGTTTCCCCCAATTTGAGGGGTAGCCGACATCATAAAAAGAAACAATAAGGGGATTACTTTGCTCTATGGGCAATGACGAGGGAGCTAGCGACCGTTCAGATGGCACTGCTGGCGTGCCACAGCCCATCCTCCCGGCTCTGCCACAACCTGTGTCGCTTCATTATGCCAACTCCCCTACTGCCCCTACCACAGGGCTTCCTCTGTAAGATGCAGCCCTGTGTTAACAGCAGATGCCCAACAGAGCTGCGTCACAATCGCTCACCACTCATTCCTATTCCTAGCACGCTCACTTGCTTCCCTCACATCCATCCTCCTATCATTCATGGCTCTCCTTACTCCATCCATCCACCCAAACCTAGGCCTCCCTCTAGCATTTCTCCCATCAACTCTTGCATTCATCACCTTTTCAGCAGTCTTTCATCATCCATTCTCTCCACATGTCCAAACCATCTCAGAACATTCATATCTACTCTGCCAATTCTCTCCTCACACCCATTCTTGCTCTCACCACTTCATTCCTAACCTTATCCAACCGAGATACACCAATCATACTTCTCAGGCATTTCATTTTGACACTGTTCCACATGGGAGACTTATTAGGAAGCTGCAATCAATGGCTAGAATAGGTGGAAATGTTTTGGAATGGATAAAAACTTACTTAGAAGGAAGGGAACAGAGGGTTAGAGTAAGACACTCAGTGTCTGAATGGAGAAGAGTTAGTAGTGGAGTTCCACAGGGTTCAGTTTTAGGGCCACTTTTGTTCCTTGTATATGTAAATGACCTACCAGAGTCTGTAAATTCATTCATGAATATGTTTGCAGATGATGCAAAGATTGTGAAGAAAGTAAAAAACGAGAACAATGGTAGAGAACTTCAGGAGGATCTAAATAATCTGCATGAGTGGTCAGAAAAGTGGCTAATGAAATTCAATACTTCAAAATGTAAGGTAATGAGAATGGGTACAAGTGCAAGAAGGCCCAAGCTTGACTACTCGGTGGCTGGAGTACAACTTCAAGAGACAGAAAATGAGAGATCTAGGAGTAAACATACTGGCAGATTTGTCTCCAGAAATACATATAAATGGCATAGTAAGGGCAGCATATGCATTCTTATCAAATGTAAGGGTAGCCTTCAGGCACATGGACAAGGAAATGTTCAGAAATATTTATGTAACCTATGTGAGGCCAAAACTCGAATATGCAGCCCCCTTTTGGAATCCGCACTTGAAAAAGCACATAGCTAAGCTTGAAAAAGTTCAGAGGCATGCCACTAAGCTGGTGCCAGAAATACGCAATCTCAGTTATGATGAGAGGCTGAGGGAATTAGACTTACCATCACTCGAAGCTAGAAGATTGAGGGGGGATATGGTGACAGTCTTTAAATTCCTTCATGGTTATGATAGAGTGGATAGGGACCGATAGTTTGATATGGCAGGCTCTAGAACTAGAGGTGATAGTTTGAAGTTCGTAAGAAAACTTCTTTGCAGGATGTAAGGAAATACTTTTTCAGTGTACGAGTAGTTGATAATTGGAATTGGCTAAGCGAGGAAGTAGTTAATGCTATCTCAATCCATAGTTTTAAGGACAGGTATGATAAGTATCACTAAGTATAAAATGGAACCGATGAGGAGACGGGAAGATACGAGCTTTGGGCTCTTTCCCGTAAACACAATTAGGCAATCACATTTAGTTTCTGTCTCACTTACTTTCATACCCCATAACTCTGATCCATACATCACAGTTGGCACAACCACTTTCTCATACAAAACTTTCTTAATATTCGTTTCCAACCTTCTATTCTTCATCACTCCTTTCAATGCACCCAACACTTTACATCCTTCATTCACTGTGTGATCCACATCTGCTTCCACACCACCATTTGCAGCTATAACCGAGCCTAAATACTCAAACTGATCAACTTCCTCAAATGTCTCTTCATTCAAGATAACATTCAATCCAGCACCATCCTCATTTCTTGTACAACTATCCTAACAAAAGAGTCTTTCTTTGAAGGTACGGGGAGCTCCTGCAATTGCAATAGTTGGCTGTTTAAGTTTAGCTGCAGAGCTTGTAGACTCATCACATGAAACTAGTGAAGACCTCAGTAAAGCTGTCTCTGACAAGTTAGCACATTTAGTCACAGCACGACCCACAGCTGTTAATATGAAAAAAGCTGCATCTGAGCTGTCGGATTTAGCACAGACTTTGTGTGCAGATGGTATGAAACCAGAGGAATTAAAGAAAAAGTGAGTATTGAATATGTTAGAAATGCTAGTACTTAAATGGAATATTAATCGGTAATTGTAACGACCCATAGCTGTTAACATTACAAAAGCTAATAGAGTATGACGCAAACTCTGTAAGCTAATGGCACAACACCAAAAGAGTGAAAAAAAAAATTGAGTTTAGAATGCTCAAAGAATTTCTGTATTGATTGGTATTTGTAAATGTCTAATATATAAGTTCTCATTGTAAATTATAGTTTATATCCTCATAGCACTGTAATTATTTGTAATATCTAAAACATAAATGTAAAGAAGTGAAAACTGACAGTGTAGGGATGAAAGACTGCTGCCTTATATGACTATGAGAGGATGTAAAGTAATAATATTATAGAATTTCAATTATCATTACTAGAGTTTTATAATCTCTCAAGGCCTGTATTTCTTTTTATATTATAGGTGACAACTTCGAAAGATAAAAGCAATAGGGCTATAAATCCCTCCCTCCCTAAAGTTATCAAGTGATTCTTTTTTGTGGTACAAGTTATGGATTTATGCAAAGATGATCAGATTAATTTGAATTCCTGTAACTTTAGCCCTCTTCTTACAGTTGTAGCCACTTTGTTTGCTGCATAGGGACAAAGCCATATATACATACAAAAACCTATCATTTTGCAGAGTTGTTGACTGGTGTGCACAGATGTTAACAGATGACGTCACAACCAACAGGAAGATTGGTGATTTTGGTGCTATTGCTATAATAGAAAAATCAGGGAAGACTAAAGTGAAGTTGCTCACTCACTGCAACACAGGATCTCTAGCCACAGCTGGGTATGGAACAGCGCTAGGGGTTGTACGTTCTCTTCATAGTAAGCAACAGTTAGGTCAGTATCTGAGAGTGGAATGTACGTCCTGCTAACATTTTTATTCAATTACGATATATCCTGCAGAATTTTAATCTTGTTGCATTATTCAGTTGTAGAAAACTGGAGTCTCTTTAGGTGAAAAAGTATCAAAACTAAGTGTTACATGTATTCGGTGACTTATGAAAGTTATAAATTTCAACCACAACCATGAAAATTTACTTCCGGCCACAACTGTGCCATTTTTGGCAGTGCAAGTGTTGCACTTTTTACCTTTTGGTCAGACCCAATCATCGTTGTAAGCTGAGAACTTCCTATGTACTTCTCAAGTAAAACTTTAATTTAGGAAAAGTATTTTCATAGAGAGGGCATGCATATGAACAGCTGCCTTTGAATAATATTTTTAAAACCTTTAATATATTTTCTCCAAGTAAGTCAGTGGCAGCAGGGCAGAATGAATGTAAGACTTTTATTGCCTGCATGTCGTAGAGGGACACTATATGGGATTGGTTGTCTCATTCCTTCTGTATATATATACAGTATTCTCTCTGCAATATATGGAAAGAGTTGATATTGTGAACAGTATTTTGAAGTCTTATTACCTCAGTTCTTGCTACAGTTGTGGATACCAGTTCAAACTGGAAAGGGCAAGAATGAGAGTTGTGGCTACTGACTCAAACTGACATGGGTAAGAGTGATGATTGTGGCAACTAGCTTAAACAGACATGGGCTACAAATAGTACATTTGCAGTGTTTTCATTACTTACAATGATAGCATTACTTCTATTAGAAAATGTTTATTCCCCTCTATTAACACTTATTTTTCCCAGTATACTCATATGTAACATACAAAAAATAATACAGTTCATTACTATTACAGAAGCAGTAAAGCTCTTTTTGCATGATGTTTGTCAATTGAGTGAGTACTTAATTGTGAGAATCACTAGTTGTACGCTCAATTTGAGAAAAATTGAACTGAAAATTTAAATTTTTTGAGAATCCTTTGCATGAATATATCAAACCATAATTTTTATATGGATATTTTTTTCCAGATCATATTTACTGCACTGAGACACGCCCTTACAACCAAGGATGTAGACTCACAGCCTACGAATTAGTTTATGAATCTATGCCTGCAACTCTTATCTGTGATAACATGGGAGCTGCTCTTATGAATTCTGTAAAACTTGATGCTATTGTTGTAGGAGCTGATCGAGTAGCTTCAAACGGAGATACAGCTAATAAAATTGGAACTTATCAGGTAAGAGTCATATAGTTGTGTTTGCCCCACAGTAGGTCCATTTATAAAGCATCTCCCTTGCACTAAAGAAATCCCAAATTCAACTCCTCAATATGATTGATGCAAGTTTTCTGACTGAAACGTTCAGGGAAAGGTGATAAATTTTTTTGTGAGTGAGTTGATAGAGGATCTGAAACAGAATGACTGTGAGTACTGTACCTGGAATGTCCGAGCAATATGTAGAATGGAGAAAATGAGAGATTGGAGGAAGGAGTGAAAGAAGACAGGAGTTGTTTTATGAGAAAGTTTTGAAGCAAATGCAACTAGTGCTTGGACTGAGACGAATGGATGGAAGAAAAGGATGGATAATATGGTGAATTCTTGTAATTGTTTTCTGGCAGAATAAAAATAAAGATTTAGGAGGCTAGGATTGCCAGCTCACTTCTGCATATTGTTGCCTCCAGTTATATTTAAGGAATACAAAATTGGAATTCTTTCTCCCCTATCACCAGGTACTAGTTGCCTCTACTGCCTTTAGGGAATACGAGGGTATAATTCTCCTCTATGCAGTAGAGCTAATCTTTTCAGTTTCCTCAGATGTCATATATGGAACATGAGCAGTACTTTTTCTTTCTCACTACCAGAAAAATGAAAAGACTTCTCATTTATTATTTTCTCATTCAGTTAGCCGTAGCAGCACTACATCACGATGTGCCTTTTTATGTGTGTGCTCCAACGACATCCATTGACTTGAACCTGGCGTGTGGCACAGAGATTCCCATAGAGGAGAGACCCCAACAGGAAATGACTCACATTGCTGGTGTAAGAATTGCTGCCCCAGGTAAGTAGAAGTACTTCAGTCATATATTTTAACTTTTTAAAGTTGCTTAAAATGGAAATTCAAATTGAATTCTTGCATATTATTACTACAATATTGTTATGCTTTTGACTAAGAGAGGTTTCAGAATTTTCCTTACATAATGCAGCTCCCAGGAACTGCTGTATCAGTCTTTGGTATAAGTTACTGGAGTCCTAAACTATTCCCACTTTTTCTCAGAAATTGACCAGTAAGCATGAATTGTTTACATCTTGGACTTGCAGGTGTTGTTAAAAACTTTATACTTAACACTACTTTTGCTCCTGTTGTGTCTATCCCTAGTGGCGCACAGAAAAATTCTCTCATTTAAAAAACCACACATATCATTTTGACCTAAAATATCATAAACAAGCTGTCACAGATAAATATATAATAGCCTGGAGTGGCAGCGTTTTTGTTGTGCGTCCACGCTTTGTAGCTACAACTGAGCAAAAGAGGCCAAAGTTTTGCCTCAACAAACCTCTGGCCCTCACAGGGCACGAGAACCTTGGAGAGACTTTGGTCACCAGGGCAATTACCTCATCTCTCATCACAATGCACATTAAAAAACTTTCCTACCCTGAGAAATAGATCTCCAGTGGTCGTTTCTTGAAGATATTTTCTTGCTGGAGACCTTGAAATCGACCCAGGAATCATGTTATGGAAGACTGCACTGCACACAACCACATGTTCCAACACTTCATACACTTCTTGTGATCTCTGGGGTAAAGCGCAGGATCGGCAGTGATACTGCACAGCAACTTGTGACTGTTTGTTCAGGCAACTCAGGGAACAACAACAGCCTGAACTCTCATAACATAAGACCTAAATTCATCCCTATATGTTTCCATGATGAGAATATGAATTTTAACTAAAATAGGTAGGATGTAGAGGGGACAATGGTAGTCTCTCATCATGTAGCCATTGCCAACCTGGAAAGTTTACTGACTAAATCTTTTGAAGTTCCATAAGTGCTGGAACCAGTAACACAAGTTGTACTTTGATTTGTACATATTTTTATCAAGGGAACCACCAAGGTACAGTGGTTAGAACACTCAACATTGGAAGTGATAGACCCGCAGTCGATCCCACTGTGGGATGTTAAGAATGTTCCAACCTTTATTCCCCAGCTCCAACTTGTTTGTGTCCATCCCCATAATGGGTATTATCTTTATTAAATATCTTTATCATTTAATACCGCTGTAACATAATGGTTAGAATGCTCAACTTTGGAGGTAACAGACCCACTGCAGGGCATTAGGAAGGCCATTCACCCTTAATTTCTCAGGTCTCGTCTATTTGTGTCCACCCCATAATGGAGATTAATAGTAACACATAATACATAAAAAAGAAAGTTTAATACAGCAGAACCTCAGTTTTCGAACTTAATTTATTCCTGAAAGTGGTTAAAAAATCAGATCAATATTTCCTGTAGGAATATATGTAAAACTGATTAACCTATCCCTGGACCTCAGATGACTGCTTATTTAAATAACAGTGCTGCTCGCATAAATTTGTATAGATATTTAATAAAAATAATTAAATCTTACATAAAATAAGAATAAGAATCATACGTATTGATAAAGTATAGAAGAAATTTGTATATACTACATGGCATAAATGGAAGGTGGTGAGGAAGAGGATTGGGAAGTTATTTTTATGTTTGTCTGTGAATCATATTTCACCTCTATAGTGGCTCTCAACAATTTACATTTTGGTGTGATCACTTCCCTTCTTTGACCCCATTGTGGTATATTTAATAGTATTTTCTTGCTGAAACATGTTAAAACACAATGAAACGCAAGGAAAGACACTGCGAACTTGCTTAGAGATCTGCACTTATTGACGGCTGAAGCTGAGACCCTTTTGGCCCACGTGGTGGCCACATGGCTTATCATTTGAATTCTAAGACAGTGTTCCAATACCAAAGCATTTTTGGTCCAGAGAAAGTTAGCAAACAAAAAGGCTTGAGATTCAAGGCATTTGAAAGCTGAGGTTCCACTGTATCTATCATAAATCTTGTCTTCTTCTTCTTCTCTACATCTTTTCCCACTTTTATGTGGGGTCGATGTTTCTTGTCTAATTTTAGTATGAAAAATACTAAATAGTCTTTAGTAACATATATCTGTTTTCTTTACTATTTTGTTTAAGATTATAAATATCATTTTTAACTCTGGTATTAATTTTCTATTTATAAGGTATATCATGCTGGAATCCAGGGTTTGACATAACTCCAGCATCCCTTATCACAGGAGGCATTGTAACAGATTTGGGGGTTTTCAAGCCTTCTGAACTCTCAGGAAAACTCAAAAATCAGAGCCTGTAGAATCAAACTAGGATAATGAAGGAAACTTCTGAGTGGTTCCCAGGGCCCAGATATAGGTGATAATTTGTTTTGAGTATATATTAATTTTTAAGAATGATATTTAGGAATTGTTTCCTTTTCTAATTAAAGGGTAAAATACTGCTATGTATTTTGATGTTATTGTTGAATATTTTTAGTGGGTATGTAAGCATGGTAAATGTGCTATGCCGGATATAGATGAAGAGAGTTTCTAGGTTATTCTCCCTGTGAGTCTCCTTCCAGTCTCACACCTCTACCTTTAAAGGAAGAAGAATGTGTTTTAAGATATTTTGAGTAACACCAATGATGATGATTGGCATTTGAAATTCCTCACTTTGCAATTCCTTCTCAAAAGGACATACAATATATTTTTCAATACCATAGTGACTCAATACATGTTTGAAATACTGATTTACTATAACCGAACTTTGTAAATTTTTTTATTGAGTGAGAATATTATTTTGAAAGTAAAACGTAAGTTTCCTGGTATATTAAGAAACAATTGCATAAAACATGAGCTTATGAATTCCATTGCCTTTGAAGTGTTGATCAAGTGACAAAAACTGTCTGTGTAATACTTTGATCCTTCTGTATATTGTCATGAACAACTGATTTTCAAATACATAATAGGATATAAGTGAAACCAGTAAATACATTAACACTAATTTTTTTTATTATAGCCTTCCAAATTGCATATTTGTCCATAAGTGCATAAAAATGTATCTATCCTAATTTTCCACACTCAGTGCACAATATGCTTGGTGCAGACAACCCTCTTTGACACAGTGTGGCCCTCAATTCATATTTAGTGCTTTTGAGTCTTGCAAGAGACTTCTTTCCTGAGCTGGCAGTAACCTTTACACTAATTCCTCTCTTTTGAGAGCATTTCTAGGTCAGTATTACTTGAGCTTAATAAACTCATGCCAGATTTGTGGGCAGTGTTACAAATCAAATGCCCATATGCTGTGGTCCAGCAAAATTAGCTACTTTGTCCCTAGGTATGTTAATTATTATCAACTTTGGTGAGGCTGAATGCAAATTTCCTTTGAGTTTGGCGACATTTAGCTAATTTTACTCTACTGCAACCTCTGGGTATTAGATCTGGCAATGCTGATCGAATATCTGGCTACAAGAAGCAATGAAACTCAGGTCATCTTAACCTAGATATTCTCGTGAAAACCCTGTATAAGAAACAGCTGCATGATTGCTTCCACATTAGGTAATACCATTTGCATTCATATAATTTGACATAGGCCTATATGAGACAGTGTTCTTCTGCTTCCATTAGCAGGTCAACACCTTACTGAATTTCTTGCTTGGATGTAATCACATTTGTAAAAAAGAAAGAGATATGCCCAGTATCATTGTACACAGTAGCTTTTCTTAATAAATTTGGTTTAAAGTGCATCTAGTATCAGAAAAAAAACATCTGTATCCTAAACTTACCTCGTGGAAAGAATTTATCCAAAGCATCAGGTGCAGTCTCATCATATTCTTACCATTTCCTTACAGTGTCTTATTATGGCAGTTCTGTACTTCATATTTGGCAAAATGGCCTTTGTTTTTTGCTCAAGCTGATTAAAGTTTTTTTCTAATTTTGCGTACGAAATCCTGGGGTTGATTGCATAGATTTGAACAAGTACTCAGCTTCCAAATGTACTCGGTAATAAATTTAAATTCTAAATGACTCTTGACCTTGAAAAATGACCTAACAAGCAGGTCCAAAAATGCAGCATAAGCATTAATTCCAATTCTTACATTTTCCGCAATAGATTGTTAGTGTGAAGCTGGTATCACCCTGCAAAATATTATCGAAACACAAATAACTATGGGTATCACTGATTGCTCTATAATTTTCTAAAACAGGTATGGTAGTTCTTGCAAATGCCTTCCCCCCTAGTGTCTGACATACATATAGGCACTTATTACTGATATTGCAAAAACAACATGGAACTTCCCATCTCGTTTTGGAAGATGAAAAGAATGATTACAGTGTTAATTCCAAAGCAGTTCCCTGCATCAATTCAGCAATCAAGAGGGGAAAGGTCGGCTCACTCTGTTTAATGAGTGACCAGCGCAGTCAGCATAAATGGCCCACCATGTATAGTGAGTGACCAGCGCATGGAATGTATCTTGTAAATTTATTTCCATGATTTTTGTTGAATACCTCTGAACCTGCCAGTCATGCCAGGTAGCATTTTCATAAGACTGTCCATGGCATTTTCTGTTGTCAAATCACATTTGGTAGTGAGGGACCATGCTGTCCAAATGGTCAGAGTGCGCAAATTGGGACTTGACAGACTTGCAATCTAGCTCAACATGGACAGCAATTAAGAACATCCAGCCTTAATTCTCCAACCATAATCTGTCTGTGTCCACCTCTATATTGGGGAGTACTATTAACACATAAATAGAGGATCAATTTCAAGTTCAGTAGTGAGATCAGCCATGTTTTCTACTGAGTTTTTTTTAGCCCAAGGAAAGTATATCTCATACTTGGTAAACCGTCTACAGGTGATACATATCTAATAATTAAGGTCAATTGATTAGAGCGTAAATGGCAGGGGTAGAAGGCACTGATACGCTGAAATATCCAGCCTTTATCAAGTCAGTGAGAGTTTCATCCCAAACTTTTTTCTGATCAATTAATTCATTCAATTGCATGCAGTTTTTGACAAGCAAGAGGGATTTACTGACCCAGAATTATCGTGCTGATTGATTTGAGCCTGTAAGAATGTTTCAGATTTTGCAACTGGTTATAGAAGACCATTGTCATTGTCTCCTCTGGATGGTAAACCTCGCTCTATAAGAGTGCATCTTGCAACGAAAATTCTCTCTTAGACATGCTGCCAGTACCTCTGTCCTGCTTTTGTCTGTTCTTGTAGCTTTGATGTTAATGTGTGCCCTCTTTTTCTTGTTAAGTATTAGTGAGTTTTTACGAGCACAGCTAGGTCAAGATGACATGTGTTTCATTGCCTCTTATAGACAGATCTGCTTGTAGTATTGCCAAATCTAATGCACAGATGTTGCATTTCAGCAAAATTAACTAATCATTGCTAAGCTCAAAAGGATATTTGCAAATAGCATAACCAGACTTGATAATACTCAAAACATCTAGCAACAAACTAGTTATTTTATCCGGATTGCATCATCTGGGCATTAGCTTTGGCCACACTGCCTACAAATCTATAACAGGCAGTGAAATTCAAGTTGTCTTGACCTAGTTTTGCTTGCAAAAATGCGGATTAAATCTGCATAGTATTCCTGTGATTCTCTGAATTTTCATGAAACTGGATAAAACATGAGTTTAGCTAGTAATCAAAGCCCTCAGAAACTAAAATAGTTGTTGAATACACAAGCCACTGTCGGCTGTTTATTTCTCCATGAACAGTTTTCAGTAAAGAAGAGAGAATTTTTTTGCCAAGCTCAGATTGTTTTTCTACTCTTGCTTGGAATTTGGAAATGGTGCACAGTGACGTATTAGAGAGGAGCCTCTTTCGACCCAATATGAAGTGTTTCTATGTGAGAATTCTGTCCAGAAACAAACATCTCTAACAGTATATCTGTGCTTGGCATAATATATACCTGGGGTTAGAATACCTTGAGCTTGAAATCTTACCAAATGTGAACTGGAAATAGTGACTATCCACATTGTTTTCTTGTCCCTCATTAGCCTCCCTCTGTCCAGTAGGTGACTCTTGAGTAAGTTCCATAATTCCATTTTGAATCGGTATAACGGCTCTTTTCTCAAAATCAGTGTGTTGTGCCATGTTGACCAGAAGGCTCCCCCGAGATTTTGAGGCCCTAGGCTTGAGCCTACCTAGCTTAATTTTAAATCTGGCACTGCCTAGATATCTCTCCTCCACAGATATTTAACGTACCTTTTATGCTATTAGATAGCTAAATATCGGTCTTCTTGTACCTCTGCCCATCCTCGGTACTTTATATTTTGAAATACTAATTCTCAATCTCGTCAACGACTTATCTGGTGCAAAATAGTGAGGTCTTCCTGAAGTTTGTCATTTGCTGTTTTTATTTTAACACCCTTTGCATGGTTTGCAAACATATAAAATAATGCATTTACAAATACTATTGTTGGTATTGCAGTTTATGATGAAGAATGCTCAAGAATAATTCACTCTGTAACAATTTTTTCTTTGGGCGGGAAAGTCAATACTTTTTGTTATTCTGCTTTAATAATAATAATAATAATTATTAATATTTTTATTTATGCTCCTGCAATTAATGAGTGTACAGTATATATTTACAGTAACCCTTCATTTATCGCGGGGGTTCGGTTCCGGGACCGGCCGCGATAGGTGAATTTCTGCAAAGTAGGAACACTTAAATTTTTTTTTTTTTTTAAAGATGGTTATGACAACAGGACGGGCCAAAAATTTATAAAATAAAACAGCCTCTATCAAGCTGTAAAGAGAAACAGAGATGGAGAGTGTAATGAGCTGTCAGTTGTGAAGGGATTATAAAATATGTGTAATGAATATCCAATTCTTTGCTGGGTTTTAATATACCTCTGCATTACTTTCATGATGTCTATTCCAAAAATTCTCCTTAGATTTTATTATTATTATTATTATTATTATTGGCAGCAATAATTTTCCTTTGATGATAATAGTGGAGATTAGTATTATTATTATTATTTTTATCAATATTTCGAATTTGTAATTAAACCATTATTTTTACAATAAATAATGTAGTTTTGGTTGAATGAACAAGAGTTAAGTAAAGATATTTCTCTCTCTCTCTCTCTCTCTCTCTCTCTCTCTCTCTCTCTCTCTCTCTCTCTCTCTCTCTCTCTCTCTCTCTCTCTCTCTCTCTCTCTCTCTCTCTCTCTCTCTCTCTCTCTCTCTCTCTCTCTCTCTCTCTCTCTCTCTCTCTCTCTCTCTCTCTCTCTCTCTCTCTCTCTCTCTCTCTCTCTCTCTCTCTCTCTCTCTCTCTCTCTCTCTCTCTCTCTCTCTCTCTCTCTCTCTCTCTCTCTCTCTCTCTCTCTCTCTCTCTCTCTCTCTCTAACATTCTATTCTACCCAACCCCCCCACACTCTCTTGGTCCCAGCCAACTAGGGAGGGGCACTGTACACAGTTATTAAAGTAAATAAACCAATATATGTACCAACAATGATGAGCCCTTAATAATAATAATAATGATAATAATAATCTCCACAATCATCATCAAAGGAAAATTATTGTCGCCAATAATAATAATAATGATAATAATAATAATAATAATAATAATAATAATAATAATAATGATCGGGTCCCGAGAAGCGAGGTGTGGAGGAGTATGAGGTCGAAGGGAGTGAAGGAGAAGTATGTCAAGATAGTTCAGGACATATACAGGGAAGCCACAACAAGAGTAAGAAGTACAGTTGGCACTACAGAGCCTTTTCAGGTGAAAGTTGGACTCCATCAGGGATCAGCTCTTAGCCCCTATCTATTTAACCTTCTCATGGATGTGATGGTGGAGGAAGTGACAAAGGAGGCACCATGGAGCATGCTCTTTGCAGACGATATTGTTTTGGTCTCCGAGAGCCGTGAAGAATTGCAAGAGAGGTTGGAGCTATGGAGGGGTTTGCTGGAGGATTACGGACTGAAGGTGAGCAGACAGAAAACGGAGTACCTGGAGTGCAATATGACACAAGGAGGCGACCTGTTCATGCAAGACCACAAGCTCCCAAAGGCGGACGCCTTCAAATACCTCGACTCCTACGTATCGAAGGATGGAGACCTAGAGAGAGAGATTGATCATAGGATCCAGGTAGCGTGGAACAGCTGGAAGAGAACATCAGGGGTGCTATGTGACAAGAAAATCAGTGCTAGAGTGAAAGGAAAAGTGTACAAGTCAGTTGTGAGACCAGCGTTGCTGTACGGTGCGGAGACGTGGCCGGTGAAAAAGGTTCAAGAAAGGCAGATAGATGTCGCAGAAATGAGAATGCTGAGGTGGATGTGTGGGGTGACGAGGGAGGACAGGATACGAAATGACCAGATCAGAGGTACAGTGAAGGTGGTGGAGGCGTCGGCGAAAGCGCAGGAGAGGAGATTACAGTGGTTCGGTCATGTGAAGAGGAGGGATGAAGACTACGTGGGTGTGAGAGTGATGGAGATGGACGTGGAGGGCAGACGTAGACGAGGAAGACCTAAACTACGGTGGAAGGACCGACTGAAGGAGGATCTCAGAGAGAGACAGCTGGAGGAGGAGCAAGTGATGGACCGGAACCAGTGGAGACGACTAGTGAAGAGATGCGACCCCATATGAAAATGGGAACGCAAATAGAAGAAGAAGAAGAATAATAATAATAATAATTCGCGATAGGTGAACTGCGAAATAGCGAGGGATTACTGTATATATATATATATATATATATATATATATATATATATATATATATATATATATATATATATATATATATATATATATATATATATATATATATATATATATATATATATATATATATATATATATATATATATATATATATATATATATATATATATATATATATATATATATATATATATATATATATATATATATATATATATATATATATATATATATATATATATATATATATATATATATATATATATATATATATATATATATATATATATATATATATATATATATATATATATATATATATATATATATATATATATATATATATATATATATATATATATATATATATATATATATATATATATATATATATATATATATATATATATATATATATATATATATATATATATATATATATATATATATATATATATATATATATATATATATATATATATATATATATATATATATATATATATATATATATATATATATATATATATATATATATATATATATATATATATATATATATATATATATATATATATATATATATATATATATATATATATATATATATATATATATATATATATATATATATATATATATATATATATATATAGCCATTGTGGCTCAAGCCGTAACGTCCGCGACTTAGAGGCGTCAGGTCGAGGAATCGCGCCCTGTCACAGTCTGAGGTTAGCAAGGGCATGCACTCAGGGTAACTATTACATTTGCCAAAACAAGTCCTTCGCAACAAGGTAACCGTCCTAGCCCTTAGTAACGCCTTGAATCTAACTCACTTATCTCCGATCACCAGTATGGCTTCCGCAAGGCAAGATCCACTGGTGATCTCCTGTCCTATCTTACTCATGTATGATCATCTTCTCTGAGGAACTATGGGGAATCCTTTGTCGTCGCCCTTGATATCTCTAAGGCTTTTGACAGAGTCTGGCACAAGGCTCTGTTGGCCAAACTCCCTGCCTACGGCTTTACCCCTTCTTTCTGTTCTCTGATTTCCAGTTTTCTTACTCACCGTTCTATATCTGTAGTTGTTGATGGCGCGACATCTAGCCCTTTCTCTGTGTCCAGTGGTGTTCCACAGGGCTCTGTTCTTTCACCTACTCTCTTCCTTCTCTTCATCAATGATCTTCTACAGTCCCCATCTTCCTCTCTTCTTCATGCCTTTGCCGATGATTCTACCCTTCACTTTTCCTCTGCCTTTTCTTCACAACCTTCATCTGTTACTCATAATCAATCTCGTATCACTCTTTCTTCTACTCTTAACTCCGATTTGCAGAGAGTATCTGCATGGGGCACTCAAAATTTAGTTAAATTCAATGCCTCCAAGACACAGTTTCTGGCTATCTCTTTATCTTCTTCTCCTCCTGATAACCCTATTGTCTTCGAAACTAATGAAATTTACCCTCTTAACTCTATCAATATATTAGGAATCCATATAGCCTCTAACTTGTCTTGGAGGAATCACATAATCCAAATTTCTAAATCTTCATCCAAAAATTTGGGGGTTTTGTTTCGTTTTCGTTATTACTTTTCCTCATTGCAGTTACTTAAAATTTACAAAGGTCTTATCCGCCCCTGCTTAGAATACTGCTCACACATCTGGGGTGCTTCTTCCTTTACTTATCTTCTTGATAGGGTTCAATCTAAGGCAGTCAGACTCATTAATGATCCTTCTCTTACTTCTAACCTGGATTCTCTCTCTCTTCACCGTAAGATATCTTCCCTTTCGCTTTTCTATCGCTACTACTTCCATCGCTGCTCTGATGAGTTGGCGAGTTGCATCCCTCCTCCACTGCCGAGGCCGCGTAACACTCGCCAAGCGGCCTCATCTCACAGGTACTGTGTCGAGATTTGTAGCTCGCGGATTGGTCGGTGCAGCGACTGCTTCTTCCCATCTACCTCCAGACTCTGGAACTCTCTTCCTCCTTCTGTCTTTCCTAGTTCTTATGACCTTTCATCCTTCAAAAAGCAGATTTATCGTCATCTCAGAGCCTAGTCCTCCATATCTCTGGGTCCTCTTTACTGTGACTGTTTTTTCTGTCTGTCGTTTTCCTTTGTGTGACATTACCTCATCTCTGCCTTGCCCTTAACTTTTTCTTTTCCTTCGTCTTGGTATTTTCTCGTGCCCGGGCCTTTGTTGATGAGGGCAGTTTCTGCCTATCCCGGTGTCACACTCTTAAAAAAAAAAATAATAATAATAATGTAAAGGGTGTTATTTTAACAGTGCAGGGAGGGTTTAATACAGTACGTAAATGAAAAAATAATTGTAAATGAGTATGTATGTCACGTCATTATCACCTCATTCACCGTAATTTTATCTATCACTTTCATAAAAATTTACGTTGCTTGCTGTTATTTATAATGTAAAGGTGTTTTTTTAACAGTGCAGGGAGGGTTTATACAGTACGTAAACGAAAAAATTATTGTAAATGAGTATGTATGTCACGTCATCATCACTTTCACGGTAAGTTTTCCTATCACTTTCATAAAAATTTACGTTGCTTGCTGTTATCTATAATGTTAAGGGTGTTTTTTTTAACAGTGCAGGGAGGGTTTATACAGTACGTAAATGAAAAAATAATTGTAAATGAGTATGTATGTCACGTCATTATCACCTCATTCACCGTAATTTTATCTATCACTTTCTTTAAAATTTACGTTGCTTGCTGTTATTTATAATGTAAAGGATCATTTTTTAACAGTGCAGGGAGGGTTTATACAGTGTAAACATAAAAATATATTAAAATATCTATGTACATATAGGCGGATCCTACTTCACGGATTTCCTGGTTCGCGCCGGGTCCCGGAACCAAACTACCGCGATAAGTGAGGCAACACTGTATATATATATATATATATATATATATATATATATATATATATATATATATATATATATATATATATATATATATATATATATATATATTTTTAGTAGTCTCCGTGGCTAAATGGTAGTGTCCGCGATTCTGTGTCGGTAGGGCGAGGGTTCGCACCCCGTCATGGACTGAGGTTAGTAAAGGCATGCACTCAGGGTAACGATGACATTTGCCAAAACTAGTCCTTCGCAAGAAGGCAACCGTCCTAGCCCTTAGTAGAAAAGGGAGTTCGAGACGTAAAACCGAATCATATATATATATATATTATATATATATATATATATATATATATATATATATATATATATATATGCGCTACTATGGTGATTTATGTTTTTATGCTATATAATTTTATGAATAAATATATACTATTTTTATTTATTGTTTTATCCTTGTATATTTGTTCTTTAACGTAGATCACGTTCGGCTGGTAGGTAACACGCTATAGTAGCAAGCATATATATATATATATATATATATATATATATATATATATATATATATATATATATATATATATATATATATATATATATATATATATATATATATATATATATATATATATATATATATATATATATATATATATATATATATATATATATATATATATATATATATATATATATATATATATATATATATATATATATATATATATATATTTACAGATAAATAGAGATGTGTTCATTTATATATTTCTCTATTCAAGTATTTTTGTTGTTCGATTAGCTGAAGCATATATTTCGAAATTTATAACATTTTGACTTTTTTCGAGAACTATATACTTCGGAAATGTCAGAAATAGTATAGAGATTTTCATAATACTATAGATAACTATAACACATTGTTATATAAATAGATAGATGATTGAATAACTTATACAAAAGCAATGAAATTATTATTATTATTATTATTATTATTATTATTTTTATTACTATTATTATTATTGTTATTATCCCTTCTCAAGGACAAGTACATAATACATGCACACACATAAAGGGCAAATCCACTGATTAAACAGGCACTTGATAAAGAGAAAACAGTGGTAATCTCAGGCATAAGCGAATCCCAGGAGCCAACATGGCAGGGGAGACTTGAAGAAAATAAAGCTAGGGTTGTAGACCTGATAAGAAGGCTTTGAGTAGTTTGTGGTCCTGAGGATATTGTAAACATTCACCAACTAGGCAAATATTCGAGGGAAGGAAAGCCGAGACCAACAAAAGTAACCTTTGAGAGAGGGGAAACATGTAAGGAAATTATTGTTGAGAAAAAAAAAAGTCTAAAAGACCTTCAAGGATTCAAAGAAGTGTTCATTAGACGATACAGAACACAGGAAGAGATGGGAAAGATCAAAAACTTTTTGCAAGAGGCAAGAAGGTTAAATGATGAAAGAAATGAAGAAGAGAAGAAAAATTTTCATTTCAGAGTTCTTCCAGACAAAGGGGAGATAAAGAAGATAATGACAGTATATCAGGGGATGGGGCCTCATTAAGATTATTGGAATTTTATGATGAGGTAAGCCAATTCTTACAGGAAAGAGAGGGCTGGGCAGATTGCATATTCCTAGACTTCCAGAAAGCGTTTGACACTGTTCCACATGGGAGACTTATTAGGAAGCTGCAATCAATGGCTAGAATAGGTGGAAATGTTTTGGAATGGATAAAAACTTACTTAGAAGGAAGGGAACAGAGGGTTAGAGTAAGACGTGTCTGAATGGAGAAGAGTTAGTAGTGGAGTTCCACAGGGTTCAGTTTTAGGGCCACCTTTGTTCCTTGTATATGTAAATGACCTACCAGAGTCTGTAAATTCATTCATGAATATGTTTGCAGATGATGCAAAGATTGTGAAGAAAGTAAAAAACGAGAACAATGGTAGAGAACTTCAGGAGGATCTAAATAATCTGCATGAGTGGTCAGAAAAGTGGCTAATGAAATTCAATACTTCAAAATGTAAGGTAATGAGAATGGGTATAAGTGCAAGAAGGCCCAAGCTTGACTACTCGGTGGCTGGAGTACAACTTCAAGAGACAGAAAATGAGAGAGATCTAGGAGTAAACATACTGGCAGATTTGTCTCCAGAAATACATATAAATGGGATATTAAAGGCAGCATATGCATTCTTATCAAATGTAAGGGTAGCCTTCAGGCACATGGACAAGGAAATGTTCAGAAATATTTATGTAACCTATGTGAGGCCAAAACTCGAATATGCAGCCCCCTTTTGGAATCCGCACTTGAAAAAGCACATAGCTAAGCTTGAAAAAGTTCAAAGACATGCCACGAAACTGGTGCCAGAAATACGCAACCTCAGTTATGATGAGAGGCTGAGGAAATTAGACTTACCATCACTCGAAGCTAGAAGAGTGAGGGGGGATATGGTGACAGTCTTTAAATTCCTTCATGGTTATTTTTAAATTCCTTCATGGTTATGATAGAGTGGATAGGGATCGATATTTTGATATGGCTGGCTCTAGAACTAGAGGTCATAGTTTGAAGCTTCGTAAGAAAACTTCTTTGCAGGATGTAAGGAAATACTTTTTCAGTGTAAGAATAGTTGATAATTGGAATTCGCTAAGCGAGGAGGTAGTTAATGCTATCTCAATCCATAGTTTTAAGGACAGGTATGATAAGTATCACTAAGTAGAAAATGGAACCGATGAGGAGACGGGAAGATACGAGCTTTGTGCTCTTTCCCGTAAACACAATTAGGTAATCACACAAATGCTAATGGATTAGCTGGTAAGGCAGTAGAATTAAAAGATAGGATTCTCAACAGTAAGGCAGATATAGCAGCAATTACAAAGACTAAGTTGAGTGAGGACATGAACAGTGTTACAGTTTTTCCTAAGGGCTTCAGAATATTAAGGGTTGATAGATCTGAGAGGACTGGTGGAGGGATAGCGCTGCTCATAAGTGAAAGGATTCAAGTTGAAGAAATAACTTGGCTATAGAAAGTGAGTTCAAGGAATTTTTTGTTGCTCGCATAATTACTGGGTCAGAGAGCATTATAATAACAGTTGTATAGAACCCACCAAGGAACAAGAATAGGCTAGAAGTTTATGAGGAAAGTCATATAAGTACTATTGAAGTCATAAACTCAGTTGTTAACATGGCACGGGAGAGAAAATATAGGATTTTGATTATGGGAGATTTTAATCATAAAGAGATAGATTGGATAAATCTTGACCCACACAGTGGTGAGGACTCATTCGGGGCAATATTCCTAGATTGCGCACGAGGGAATTTCCTACACCAACATGTAATGGAACCAACGAGGGCCAGGGGTGGGGATGAGTCATCACTACTTGATCTAGTATTCACAGATAAGGTGTTGGATATTGAAAAAATTGAGTATGAACCACCAATTGGAAAGAGTGATCACTGTGTGTTGTTGATGGAGTATATAATTGAAGATATTCTGCCTGAGAGTAGAGGCACTGAGGACATGAGGAGGAACTATCCGAAAGGACACTACATCAAAAAGAATGAGCTTTTTGCAGTTATTGACTGGAGAACCTTATTTTACAACAAATCTGTGCAAGAAATGTATGACATCTTTTGTGAGAAATATGGGAAGATAGTAGATTGCTGAATACCTGTCTCCAAAGTAGGTGTAATTCATGCCAGAGAGAAATGGTTCGATAATGAGTGAAAAAGAGCAAAGGAGTGGAGAGACAAATGCTGGAAAAGGTATAGGAGGAGAAAAAAACATAAATGCCTGGCAAACCTACAAAAGAGCAAAAAATGACTACCTAAGTAAAAGAAGAGAGGCAGAGAGAGACTATGAGAGGGACATCACCAGGAAGGCTAAAGAAAATCCTAAGCTTTTCCACAGTTATCAGAGGAAAACTGAAGGTAAAAGAACAGGTTTTAAGGCTAAAGAGAGCGGATGGAAGCATCACTGAGACGGATGAAGAGATCTGCAAAGAATTGAACAAGGAGTTTGTCAGGATTTACAGTAGAAAATACCCCACCCTCTCAGATTGCAGAGATAGAAGCACAAGGGCCGGTATTAGAGAACATCAACCTTACAGCCACAGAGGTATGCAAAGCGCTGATGGAGTTAGATGTTCATAAAGCTACAGGTCCTGATGACATATCCCCTCATGTACTTAAAAAATGCGCAAACTCAATATCAGTGGCACTAAGTATCATATTTAAAAAGTCACTGGAGTCAGGGGAGATTCCAAGATGCTGAAAACAAGCAAACATGATACCTATCTTCCAAAAGGGAAGGAGGGATACGGCTTTGAACTATATACCAGTTTCCTTGACCAGCATAGTTTGCAAAGTTATGGAGAAACTACTAAGGAAACATATCTCTCTTCACTTGGAATCCTTTAAGTGAGGCAACATGGCTTCAGAGAAGGTAGATCAACAGTAACAAACTTATTAGAATTTTATGATGAGGTAAGCCGAATCTTACAGGAAAGAGAGGGCTGGGCAGATTGCATATTCCTAGACTTCCAGAAAGCGTTTGACACTGTTCCACATGGGAGACTTATTAGGAAGCTGCAAGCAATGGCTAGAATAGGTGGAAATATCTTGGAATAGATAAAAACTTTCTTAGAAGGAAGGAAACAGAGGGTTAGAGTAAGACACTCAGTGTCTGAATGGAGAAGAGATAGTAGTGAGTTCCACAGGGTTCAGTTTTATGGCCACTTTTGTTCCTCGTATATGTAAATAACCTACCAGTCTGTAAATTCATTCATGAATATGTTTGCAGATGATGCAAAGATTGTGAAGAAAGTAGGAAACGAGAACAATGGTAGAAAACTTCAGGAAGATCTAAATAGTCTGCATGCGTGGTCAGAAAAGTGGCTAATGAAATTCAATACTTCAATATATAAGGTAATGAGAATGGGTACAAGTGCAAGAAGGCCCAAGCTTGACCACTCGGTGGCTGGAGTACAACTTCAAGAGACAGAAAATGAGAGAGATCCAGGAGTAAACATACTGGCAGATTTGTCTCCAGAAATACATATAAATGGGATATTAAGGGCAGCATATGCATTTTTATCATATGTAAGGGTAGCCTTCAGGCACATGAACAAGCAAATGTTCAGAAATATTTATGTAACCTATGTGAGGCCAAAACTCGAATATGCAGCCCGCCTTTGGAATCCGCACTTGAAAAAACACATAGCTAAGCTTGAAAAAGTTCAGAGGCATGCCACTAATCTGGTGCCAGAAATAAGTAATATCAGTTATGATGAGAGGCTGAGGAAATTAGACTTACCATCACTCGAAGCTAGAAAATTGAGAGGGGATATGGTGACAGTCTTTAAATTCCTTCAAGGTTATGATAGAGTGGATAGGGACCGATAGTTTGATATGACAGGTTCTAGAACTAGAGGTCATAGTTTGAAGCTTCGTAAGAAAACTTCTTTGCAGGATGTAAGGATATACTTTTTCAGTGTAAGAGTAGTTGATAATTGGAACTGGCTAAGCGAGGAGGTAGTTAATGCTAACTCAATCCATAGTGTTAAGGACAGGTATGATAAGTATCACTAAGTAGAAAATGGAACCGATCAGGAGACGGGAAGATACGAGCTTTGGGCTCTTTCCCGTAAACACAATTAGGTAGTTACAATTAGGTAATTACATATATATATATATATATATATATATATATATATATATATATATATATATATATATATATATATATATATATATATATATATATATATATATATATATATATATATATATATATATATATATATATATATATATATATATATATATATATATATATATATATAATCATTTCAAGTTAGCATTCAATATAGAATAGAACTACTGTATTCATTTTGCAGAAAAGAAAAATACAAATTAATTTTAATGAATGGTTTATCTAGGTTTTATAAAATAAAAAAAATCAATTAATTAATTAATTCAGTGGTCACAGATGAATGAATAATTTAATTTATTGAAATTTTTTATTTTATAAAACCTAGAGAAACTATTTATTAAACTTAAATTGTATTTTTCTTTTCTGCAAAATTAATAGTTCTGTTCTACTTTGAAAGCTAACTTGAAATGATAATAAGCAAGTTTATTTATTATGGTAAAAAGCTCTTACTTAAGAGTAATCGCATATATGCAGTAACATTTAGTTCAAATTGGACCATTGCACTAATTATCAAGTATTACATATACTGTAAACAGAAATATAGGAGAAAAGGCGCCATATTGTCTATAATTACTACGTAAAAAAAAATGCATATAGCATTTTGGCTGACCACAAGTATTTCATATATACAGAAACAGAATATTGTAGACCTGATATATAAAAGAAAAGGGAACATATTCGATTTCATTAGTAATGTAAAAAAAAAAAAAAAAATCTACAGCACACAAGGGAAATCATTTTTTTTTAGGTATTTGTCAATAAATTATCGGCGAATCGCATTTAAATGACCCTTATCATTATATATATGCAAATAGAAACATCAATTTCCTCATAAAAAGTAATAGAGCATCTTTGCTCTAATTATTAAACAAAAGTTAAATTAGTTTCAAAATGCATTAAAATGGTAGTAAAAGAAGACATCTTCTCCCCCTTTATACTGAAGGAGGCGCAGACGACGCCAAAAACAGCTGAGGGGGGTTGAGGATGTCAACAAACATCATGGCTGGCGAAGTAGATCCGTCGTGTAATCCCGTTGATTTAATGGCTCAGGTTGAGTATATAGATCTTATTTTAGAATGTTTACCCATTATTTGGGCTATTCTGTGACTATGAAGCGCGTGAAAAAGTTATCCTAAGTAGAATTCCTCAATTCGAGTTGATTTCTTCCTCTCCTGTCTCGAGGGTTATCACCATGAGTTGCTTCCTATGACTTTGTATAATATGACTCGGTTTCACGTCAAGAACTTCTCCTTCTGTAAGAGCTACGACGGTGCCTCCTTACAAAGGACTTTGGTTTTGGCAGTGTGCGACTGTTACTCCGAGTGAATGCTCTTTTTAACCTCAGACCGTGGTGGGTCTTGAACCGACGACCTGACGAATTAAAATCACATGATTTAAAATCAAGCTACGGCTGCCACCCTGACCGGGGAATCTGTGTGGAGTTAATTTTCCTTATTTAGCTGTGATATCCCTTTTAGTCTCCTCATATGACATATTTGGAACATGGGCTAAATTCACATCAGTCCCAGAAATTGTCAAGGTTACTATTCCAAGCCTTAACTTCGGTACAGCTTTGTGGAATTTATTAGTATTGTTGACCTCGTGTTAGAATTACCGATTTTACCGACACTTGACAGAGTTTGTATAAGTAAAGGTCGTTAGTTTGTGAGAAAGTTTAAGATCAACACTGGGAGAGTGTCTTGGGTATCATGATGCTTCGATATGATACAAAATACATCAATTTATTTATTTATTTATTTTTTTTGTGAAACAGTGACTGATTTTTCCTAATCCATGTGTGAACTAGTACAGTATAAGTAAAATTGGAAGTAAACTGGTAGTTCTTGAGAAAGGCTCGGAGAATGCCAGTGAGAGATTTTGAGTTAGTGCCATTTCAGAAAATGTTATAGCGGAAGTTGAATAAATAAGTAGAGTAGAATAGAATAGGTTAGACATGCTGAAAATGCAATTCAAAAATGGAGCTGCCTCGTGTGTGCCAGTAGGCATGTTGCAGTGTCCTCTATTCTTATGTTCTTATGTTCTAAGTGCAGAGTGGTTTTAGGAGAGGTAGAGGTTATATAGATCAGATTTTTATAGTTAGGCAGTTATGTGAGAAATATTTAGCAAAGGATAAGGATGTGTATTTTGCATTTTTGGATCTGGAGAAAGCATATGATAGAGTTGATAGAGAGGCAATGTGGAAAATTTTGAGGTTATATGGAATTAATAGTGAACTGTTGCATGTAGTGAAGAGTTTGTATGAGAGCAGTAGAGCTTGTGTTAGGGTAGGGAATGAAGTGAGTGTGGGACTGAGACAGGGATGTGTGATGTCACCATGGCTGTTCAATTTGTATATTGATGGAGTCGTAAGAGAGTTGAATGAGCAAGTGTGTGGTCGAGGTTTGAGAATGGTAGCTGGGGATGATAACGAGTGGGAGCTGAATATGTTGCTGTTTGTAGATGATACTGTGGTGTTGGCAGATTCAGAGGAGAAGCTGTATCAGTTAGTGTCAGAATTTGGAATGGTGTGTGTGAGAAGGAAGTTGTAAGTGAATGTGGGAAAGAGTAAGGTTATGAGGTGTACAAGATATGAGGATGGTGCTGGATTGAATGTTATGTTGAATGGAGAAACACTTGGGGAAGTTGATCAGTTTAAGTATTTAGGCTCGGTTATAGCTGCAAATGGTGGAGTGGAAGCAGATGTGTGTCACAGAGTGAATGAAGGGTGTAATGTGTTGGGTGCATTGAAAGGAGTGATGAAGAATAGAGGATTGGAAATGAATGTTGAGAAAGTGGTTGTGCCAGCTGTGATGTATGGATCAGAGTTATGGGGTATGAAAGAAAGTGAGAGACGGAAACTAAATGTGTATGAGCTGAAATGCCTGAGGAGTATGATTGGTGTATCTCGGTTGGATAGGGTTAGGAATGAAGTGGTGAGAGCAAGAACGGGTGTGAGGAGAGAAATTGCAGGCAGAGTAGATATGAATGTTCTGAGATGGTTTGGCCATGTGGAAAGGATGGATGATGAAAGACTGCTGAAAAAGGTGATGAATGCGAGAGTTGATGGGGTAAATGCTAGAGGGAGGCCTAGGTTTGGGCGGATTGATGGAGTAAGGAGAGCCCTGAATGATAGGAGGATGGATGTGAGGGAAGCAAGTGAGCGTGCTAGGTACAGGAATGAGTGGCGTGCGATTGTGACGCAGCTCTGATGGGCATCTGCTGTTACCACGAGGCTGCATCTTACAGAGGTAGCCCTGTGGTAGGGGCAGTAGGGGAGTTGGCAGTTGTGAAGCGACACAGGTTGTGGAAGAGCCGGGAGGATGGGCTGTGGCACTCCAGCAGTGCCATCTGAACGGTCACTGGCTCCCTCGTCATTGCCCATAGAGCAAAGTAATCCCGTTATTGTTTTCTTTTTTTGATGTTGGCTACCCCCCAATTAAAGGGGGAAACAGCCAAGGTAGATAGATAGATAGCCATTTCACTAAGGCGACCTGTAGTTGGGGAGAATATGGGGATTGAAGATTTACTAAGATAGAGGTATCTTTTCACACACAACAGCTGAAGTGAATATACAGAGCATTGAATAAATAACTAATCTTAAATCATGACAATAATTTTGGTTATCAACTCTTTTATCCTATCTGGGTGGGGTGAACTTACCATACTGAATTTTGGTGCTACTTTCGCTTGTTATCTACAAGAAAAAATATCTACTAGGTTAGGTTAGGAAGGAGATTTATGACACTTAGATAACAAGCGGAAGTGGCGCCCTAATTTTTACTTAACTTAATACAGTAAAATCTATCAAATGTTTGTTTGTTTTTTTTGCTTTATTGCTTACAATGACCTGAATAACCACAACCTTTGATGTGTCCTTTTTATAACCAAACTGAGTAGGTCAGTGGCTGACATGAGTTAATCATCACATTAATAATCCTTTGATAATTTCTTACATTAAGTGACTGATTACTTTATACTCAGTTGACCCCTTTAAATGTATTGGCAAGCAGTGTTTACACAAGCCATCCCACTGGATTAGTGGTGAGAGATGGGCTCTCCGACTTTATAATATAATGCTTAGCAATAGATTGATGAGTTATTGTGTTTCGAAAGTAGTTTTAGTCATGATACCACTAGTTTGGTCAAATTTGTATGTCCGTTGTCCACAATATAGGAGTGTTTGCATTACTCAGTGTTCAATATCTTCATATACAGTATGGTAAATTATGTCGGAACTAAGAGTGATTATTTTGAAGTGGGGTTGTGAAAGCAACATTTGCCAACATTAATAATAGCTATATAGCGACAAATCTTTTGGATTTAAGACTGCCTACAGTTTGGTTATTGCTTTCTTATTTATTGATTTATTTGTTGTAGTTGGTGTTTGTTATTGGTTTAGCACTCTCAGGGCTTTCCTATTCGTCTATATGCATTTGCTAAGTTAACTACAATTGCCAGTTAAAGAAAATCTTAGTATTAATACTATTTAAAAACTTTCTTGATATCTTAATGCTTTTATAAGTCAGTAATAAGTTCGTTTTAGTTCCGGATTTACGTCACGGACTCCCTTTTCAACCAAGGCTAGGACGGTTGCTTTCTTACGAAGGACTTGTTTTGGCAGATGTAATCGTTACCCTGAGTGCATGCCCTTGCTAACCTCAGACTGCGACGGGGCACGAATCCTCGACCTGACGCCTCAAAGTCGCAGACGCTACCGCTTGAGCCACGGTGACTACTATAAGTCAGTAATAAGTAATGAAAGAAAATTGTCATCTTAAGTTTATAGAATGGCTAGAATTAATATTCTTGAAAGTTTGGAATTTTATTTGTAAACAAAGTATTGTTTAGAAATACTGTATTGTAAGTCTTATGTTTATGGAGGCACAAGAGAAAGGTAAAAATCACAGCTCTAAATACTAGAAAATCATATGTTGTTCAGAATGGATGTAGAATGTTGTACTGTTTAATGTGTCCCTCTTTATCCCTACTCGATGGGGTGGACTTGACTCAGACAGGTTGGAATTGGGAAACTAAGGCTGGATGACTTGGATTAGAATGATAAATAGAAACTCTGTAGTGTTGTTACAAGTTTACAGAAATAGCTTGCTACAAGGTATGGTTTAGGGCACCCACGCATCCAAGTACAAGTGAAGGCGGGAGTTTAAAGTCAGTGAAAAGTATTCAGGCATTACTGTACTTAGGTTTTTTTGTTTATTTTAATTATTTTTAATTAAAACATCTATCATAGAAGCTTGTGACACAGTTGCCATTTGTATCTAGTGACCAGTGCATTGCTTTGATAGTTTATTTGTGATTTTGAAAGTTATTCACACACAAGCACATATGCAATGGCTGCAGTCCCTCTTGGAAGGTAGGTAGCCGAGTCAAAGCACCCATTCACCAAAAGCCAAACTTGCTTTGAACACTCCTTTTAACTCCTGGAGGCTAAAGGGTTGTTGCAATTCCTCCCCATCATTCTGCTTGGGTTATCCATGGGCTAAGTTGGCCAGGATCTTCTGCTCTTACCCATAGCTTTTCTTAGCATTTCTTTTATCCTCTAATTGTAATCATACCGTATTAATTTACTCGCTGGTAATTTAAAAAAAAATTCAAGTTTGCAGCCAACATGTACTCTTTCTAGTAAGCTTAAGATGTAGAGCTTAATTCTGTTTTCAGCGTATATGTCATTTTATTTTAGTTTATGTGCTGCAGGAAAGGAGATTTAAGAAGGGATGGATTCTTATATTCCCATGCCTCTATCCCTTTTAGTTACTTTATACAATATATATATGCACATAGGGAATACTAAAGTCTTTTTTTGTCTAGTAATGAATAAATCTATTCATAAGAAGTACTATTCACATGGAGAAGTTAAAGTGAGGCATGTTTCCTATTCCTCCTGGTGGGGCCAGAGTATCTCCTCCATGTTGTCTTACATATCATAAAAGTTGACTAAATTAGACTGAACGCCGTGACTAGCATTCACCTCCTTTTTCTCTCCCACAAAGAGTCAAGCTTTATGCATTGACTTAACCACCCCCACATAAGGGGGATTTTGGATTTGTATATAGATAGATAGATGTTTTATACAGTATAATGATATGATGGACATTCTTATATGTAATGGCTTAGTCATGTCTTTAATGGAGTTATGAAAACTTAAGAAAACCGACATTGACATGCCATTAAAAAAAAAAAAAAAAAAAAAAAAATAATAATAATAATAATAATAATAATAATAATAATAATAATATAACTTAAATTAGGCCATACAGGGAAAAAAACACTGAAAGGAGTACTGTATGTATCAACTCAGAAGATCATGTACCCAGTGTACAAAAAAAACCTGAAAAAATACATCAGTGATGTTGTATACTTACAAGCAAAGAATTTTATAAAGTGCCTCAAACTTTACTGTTATAATAATAATAATAATAATAGTAATAATAATAATAATAATAATAATTATAACTAAGATTTCCGTGGCTCAAGCGGTAGCGTCCGCGACTTTGAGGCGTCAGGTCGAGGGTTCGTGCCCCGTCACGGCCTTAGGTTAGTAAGGGCATACACTCAGGGTAACGATTACATCTGCCAAAACAAGTCCTTCGCAAGAAGGCAACTGTCCTAGCCCTTAGTAGAAAAGGGAGTCTGTGACGTAAAACCGGAACATAAGATTTCATTGTTTATATCTGATGAGTCCTGTGGTGTTTAGAATACTTTTAAATAGTTTGTGACAATGGGGTGGATAAGTTTTTCACTTCATTTCTTAACTATTGAATAGGGTGAATTTGAAAGGTAGTTATTTGCTTATGAATATTTCCTAGGTGCTTGTAGCTGAGAGTAGTATTTGAAGCTTGTTGGCTTGCGGTGAATGTGAGTGCTTTGACTCGGTGACCACCTTACAAGGGGGATTGCGGCCATTTTTTATTTCAAATTTGGAGGCAGTCAGATATTTTGTTTATGACATAAAACAAATTGTTTGATTTGTATTCAGAATGAAATGACCAAGATATTCAATCATGTCAAAAATAGTTTTCCGCATTTTTTTTTCGAAATGAAAGTGTAGCAATTTTTCTAAATAAAAAATGAGAGAACAAATTTACACATACTATATTGCCAATTGTTCTGGTGTATATATTTTTCGTCAGTCTAGAATTTTTTTTTAAGATGAATCTCAGAATATATTGAAAAAATCGCTAGAAATGATAAAATAAGTTACAGCTTATCAGTGACTGCAAATAATTTGAAGATCTTTGCAAAGTGTATAAATTCCATAGTAACTTTAATTTCGTTTTGCCAAATGAGGATTAAAAATAAAATTATAAAAAAATGATGTATTTGTTGTTGTTGTTCCCTAAGCTGCTTTGGTGAGGACAGTTCTGAGTCCTCAAAGAAGGGCACTGCTGATCCTGGGCTTTTCCACAGAGCTATCTTTGAGTGTATGTTGTGTTGGTGGAATAGGTGGTTGTGTTCATGAAGTGTTTCCTTGGTTGCTCTCAATGTCTCAGGCTTGATGGACTCTTTAAGAAATGACTGCTGGCGAGCCATTTTTGGTGTAGAAAACCTGTGTTGTTGTGTGTTTTGTGTTAAGATATGATATAAATGTGACCAAAGCCTCTCCCAGATTCTTATCTCATGAGGAGCAGGGGATGCTTATGGGAGTTTGGCCTCATTTTGCTGCTCCTCCTCCGAGTTTCTTGGCATCCTTTTCTGATTTGCGACTTTGGAGGGCAGACCTACTCTGGAGATATTGCCACTCCAGGCCTAGTATTTTTTTTGTTTTACCATGAGTTCTAAATGCATATCGTTGATATTTGGATAGACTAGGAACAATCAGAGGGTGAACTTTTTTCCCGACTGCAGGTTTTTTACATAGATGAATGAGTATCATATAATTTTTTTTTTAAGGGAATACTTAAATTTATGCATTTTAACTTTGGCAGCTTGTTAAAACTATGGTAGACTCAGTTAAGATAACTATGTTCTCATGAGAATATGCTTGACAAAATAGGCAAAAAATCCTACCAATGGAACTACTATTGGGAAAGGAATAAACCTTACCAGTATTTGATGAAAACATGCAACTACTCACAGGGTAGGTGGGCAAGCATATTCTCATGACAGAAGATCCTTGCCCTCCTACCCTGTGGTTAATCCAACAAGATGGTGGGGGGAATTTTGGAAACCCTTTATCCCCAAGGAGCTAATAGGGATGATTGAGGTATGTTTGGCCTGTAGTGAGTTTGTGTCCTTTGGCTCGGCCATGCCTATTATGAGTGGGATTGTAGCCATAGTATGAAAAATAACCATTGAGTTTTCTGTAGCAATACTACTGGTTTTGAATCTAAAGTAAACACAGATATCGGATGGTAAAAAAAGAATATTTATTTTTGTGGATATATAGCAGAAATGTATCCTGTTCTGGTTAGTGTTTATTATTTTGTCTTCTAATGCCTTGTTATCACAGCGGGATAAATTAGTCCGTAGTCAGTAAATTGCAGTACCTTATATAGGAAGTCACTTCCTTCATAATGTTGGTAATATACATGCAGAAGCTCTGTACTGAGGAAAAGTAAGTTAGTATCATCTTACAATTGTTAATGGTTAAGTATTTTTTTTCTAGTAGACTTATACCATTATTGTTGTTGACATGCACTGTTGTGTCACATTTAGTCCCCTTTTGAGTAAGAGTGGTAACAGGCATGTTGGAGCTGAGGGATTAGGGTTGAATGCCTGGGAATGAACTTCTTTAGTTGCTTCCCAACTCGCACACTATACCACTGAGCTACTGTGACCCATAAAAATAGTAACAGATTCAGAGAGAAAAATATATAACTCATACCTTACAATTGTTGTTGGTTGAAAATTGTTTCTTAACAGACTTTTACCATTATTCTTATTAACAAGTATCTATTTATGTGTCACAATTAGACCCTATTCAAATTGAAGATGCCCTTCCTAACATTGCACGGTGAAACTGAATCCATATTAATTACTTCCTGACTCGCATGCGCTACCGCTGGTCTACTCCAGACTGCCATTTTGCAGAAAATGGTAAAGTGCATTTTTCCCTTTATATAAGGCACTGATGGTCAAACAGCCAATTGTATACTCATCCAATCTGCTGAATTGACAGAGGGAAGAAAAGGAGAGATGCCACCACTCTCTTCATCTTATTCCCATTTGAAGAAATTACATAAACTGTTTTGGGTATATTGAATAATTATTGCATGTTCTTATTTGTCTCCAATAATGTCATAATTTATATAAAAAACAGGATGCATGTAACCCCAGCGGAATGTACGGCGTGGAGAGAGAGACGGATGTGGAAGAGGCATCTGGAAGCATTCATAATTCAGAACCAACAACACGCAATACAAATGACTCTGATTTCTCCACTTTTGACATCGTTAAGGCCACACAGGTAAGTCTTTGTACATTAATATATTACATCCATTTTTATATGATGTAAGTTATTGTGATTGTAATGATCAGAATGTAGATCCTACATCATCACAGAATGTCAGCGATATATGAGCAACATTTGTTATACAGTTTTTTATGTAGTGTAAATATGATTTTTAAACAGTGTTGGCAAAGAAATAGCAACAGGGCATTTAGGGCTATTGTCTGCTTCTTTTCCCTTCCTCTCATTACAGTATGGAGCCTTAGAAAGATGCAAAGAGTTAATTGACGGTGGCTATGATATTAACAAGAGAGACAGTGAGAATGTTACTCTTCTACACTGGGCAGCTATTAACAATCGTAGAGAAATAGTTAGGTAAGTAGCTCTCGTTCTATTCAATCTGTTATATTTATTGATCTCTTTGTTCATAGATATGCTATTGTAGATTAATACTAGAACTTGATCTTAGGGTTATGAATTTTTGAATATTCCAAATAGTGAAAATAGAAATAATGTTATTTTGAAATGGTAATATAAGCAGACACATAGAAACAGGTTCATTTCAGCTTGTCATTGGAATTGTGGGTTTTGAAGTTGTTTGGATTAACAAGTTTTCCTTATAATTTGCTTTTATAAGTTTTATCCATTATATGACTACCTTTATATCAATTGCAAGGTTGGAAAACTTTGCTGTAAGTTTACGTAGCACCACTGATATGTTACCTTGGCAAGTTGATAGTGATATTTGTTAGAAATGAAATCAGTATTTTTCTTTTATATTCATATACATGTAATATAGCAATTGGAAGGGTAGAAAATTATCTTATTTGTATTGTGAAATAGCACTTTTGAAGTGTTGTATGTTATTATTTAAATTATTGCCAGAGTAAATTAAACATATTATATCCAAAAACTTTATGTAAATTATTCATAAAATTTTCATATTTGAAGTTTTTACACATCGCAATACAGCTCATGTTATGTATATACTACAGTTCATTGAAAGTTTTATTTCTAATTTTGATGCATAAATCGCATGTATCTGACCTTTAACCTTTACAGATATTACGTTAATAAGGGAGCTGTTGTCGATGCAGTGGGTGGAGAACTTATGTCGACCCCCATGCATTGGGCAACGAGGTAAGTAAAAGGAAATTATATTATGCTGTATAATGGAACCACCATAGCATAGTGGTGGAATATTCGACTCGGGAGGTGACAAACCTGCTTCCAAGGCCATGGTAGAGCAATAGAAATGGCGTCCAGCCCAAATTCCCCAACTCCAATTCGTTTGTGTCCACTCTAGCTTGGGGACTTATAGTGACATAAAATATATGAACTAGGAAAATTATGCATTATTATTTTTTAGCTTACATAACAATATAGTTTCTTGATATAGCGAGGTTTCCTTGCACTCAAAAATGATGCAGCTGTATTTATGGTATTTAGTTTTAGATCTCTAACTTTATGTGATCTGTAAACTCTTTGCTGTATATCATTACATATAACGCCATCTTGAGATGATGTATCTCATTAATGAAAGTCACTTGTGCTTGTTTACGATAGTTACTTTGCTTATTACAGAATTGTCTTGAAATTATAGATTGATATCCTGTATTGTTTTATTGCTGCAGACAAGGTCACCTAGGGATGGTGGTGCTGCTAATGAAATATGGCGCTGACCCTTCCTTGAGAGATGGCGAAGGCTGTTCTTGCATTCATTTAGCTGCACAGTTTGGCCACACGGCCATCGTGGCGTATTTGGTCGCCAGGGGCGCTAACGTCAATCTCATGGATAAAAATGGAATGACGCCGCTCATGTGGAGTGCCTACAGAGTTACCAGGTAAATTTTTTGTAAAAGAGATGCCGGGTTTTGCTGGTCAGCAGAGTAGCCTTGATTGCAACAAAGAAATACCCTTGCAAGTCCTTGAAATAGTTGTTCAACTTAACCTTAAAGACCTTTCAATAGGTGTTCAACTTATGCTTAAAGATCCTGGTAATAGAAGTTTACCTTACTTCTTGCTGGAGTAATAGGTGTTCAACTTACCCTTGAAAGTCCATGTACTAGATGTTCAACTTACCCTTGCAGGTCCTTTCCTCATAATATTTTGGCATGGAAAGACTTGGTGGGAGGAAGAAGATATTCCTCCTTCTGCTTACTTGTCCATTTTAATCAGGTTCATCGACATTTAGGGAATAGATGGGAGGAATTCTTTCATTTGTAACTTATGCATAGGCTAATGGTAGATTTTGTATTACAGACTGTCACATTATTTCATATATGTACGTATCTTGTGTGAAGCTTCTTGTGGGAACTATATTGTGACTTATTTTAAAGTTTAAAAGTTGTACCTTACTCATAACCGAAAATTAAGAAAAGGGCATGACCTCGAGCATATTAACTTTTAAATCATGAAGAGGGAAGATACGTCAACTTTTATAGTTTAAATTGCTGATGTAATTTTGGAAAATATTTAGTGGAAAATATAGACCCTGTCTTTTCATGTACGAACTAGTACCATATCAGTGAATGCACACGCTTAGGAATTGTATCACTTCATTACTTATGTCAATATTTTACATGATTAAATATAACCACTTTTTGTTTCTTTGCTGGTTTAATCCCACAAGATATTTGCTCTATGTTAAGGGATTATCACTACTGTAAAACAACTATGCTGTTTAATATTCCTTTGTGGTTTGAACCAAGATGATTGATTTGTAATTGTATTCTATCCTTTAAGAAATATAATGATTCTACTTGACGTTTCTTTTCAGTTTGGATCCCACAAGATTACTACTGACCTTTGGAGCGAGCACGTCAATGGCGGATCGTCTTCATGGCAACACGGCGCTGCATTGGGCCGTCATTGCCAAAAATCACATGGCTGTCAGTGTTTTGGTTAATCACGGAGCAAACGCTGATATTGCTAATGCTCAGGTATGACATGATTAGCAATTAAAAAGTAGCATTAAAGATATATTTCTATTCTGCTATAACTCCTTATAAATATTATTTTTACATGTAACTTGATGTAATTTGCTCTTATATTATGTAAAAATATCTATTGAGAACAATATATGCATATTATATTATTTTAACTTAACATATATATATATATATATATATATATATATATATATATATATATATATATATATATATATATATATATATATATATATATATATATATATATATATATATATATATATATATATATATATATATATATATATATATATATATATATAACCATACACGTTTGTGCCATATGTGCATGATTTTTTAAGATTTAGATCATAGCTCAATTGACATCACTATATTAAATTCCATGGGAATAATCTAATGGGTTTTCTCCGTACACAGGGAGAGTCAGCTTATAGTTTAATAATGAAGAGGAAGACTCAATGGCTGGACAAAAAGGTTTTGGATAAATTACAAGAAATGCAAAAGTCAGCGAGAAATATTTGTTATCGCATATCAAATGACAAGGTGTGTATTGGGTCTTGGTTGTAGTTCACCATACCTCTAGTTGTTACTGTGCATAGTTTAATGTGATTGTTAATTCTTTCTTTCTCTTCTGCCTTATTCATTAATAATATATTTGTTGGTGTATATCTATCACAGCATGTGGTTATATGGCTGGGTGGCCAAAGCCCCAAGTAATGAATATGTATTTTTTTTTATTATATGTCTCTGTTAATCCCCATTCAAATGAGAGTGGAATAGTAATGTTGGAGCCGGGGGATTAAGACTAGATATTCTTCCAAACACACTGTTGTGCCCCTCACGATATTGAATATAAATATATAAATATCACATCCACTCACTATATTTACTATCTGTGCAAGTTATGAATAACAGTCATAGATGATATATCATTTTAACACTTCAGGATAGTTTCACGAAATCTGTCAAGTTTGGCCTCATATTTCCTCCTGGTGGTAGTTCGTGTGACTTTGATTTGTTGGGTTGTTAGTTTGAGACTCAACACAGTCTGAGGTTAGGAAGGGAAGTCACTTGGGATAATAGTCACTACCAAAACCAAAGTTCTTCGAGAGAAGGCACCATCCTAGCCCATCATAGAAAAGGGTGTCTGTGATGTAAAACCGTATCACATATACATATACAATGGCCATAGTCCTCTTTATAAGGGGGATGGTCTAGACAAAGCACACATTTTCACCTGAAACTAATGTAGATCGATCACACATATTAGTCCTTGGGGATATAGGGGTGTCACAATCCTCCCCATCACTCAGCCTGTGTGACCCACAGGACAAGTGGGCAAGCCATTTTTATAGACTAAATAATCTTTATATTATCTTCCTCTTTGAGATCTCTTCCTCTTTATACACTTCACTCATGGGTCAGCTAGATTTCCAGACTTCAATCTTCTTACCCTGTTAGTTACATCTCTTTAGATAGTCCCGTACTTACAAACGAGTTAGGTTGCAAAAGTCCGTTCGTAAGTAGAATTGTTCATAAGTTGTCTAACGAGTTAGGTTACAGAAGACTGTTCTTAAGTAGAATTGTTCATAAATTGTCTTTAGGTAAATAAAAGTACTGTACAGTACATACATATGCAGTACTGTACAGCGCTTAGGCTAAAAACACTTTACTGCATGAAACATAAAGTATACAGTATTAATGAATTTTAAGATAGTACTGCTAATGTAATAATACAGTACAGCACAGTAGCACATACTTCAATACTTGGGTAGATAATGGGTAAGTTTTTGTTCGTATATGCGAATGTTCGTAAGTTGGGGAGTGTCTGTAATTTGTGCATATGTACCATATGGGGGAACAAGAATACTTCTTACGCATTCCCCTGCGTGTCATAAAACTCTGCTACATTAGGCAGAGTGAGGGGATCGAACTTCACCTCATATTTTCCTCCTGCAGAGTGTCAAGTTTTTTCCTTGACTCAGCCACTTCTCTTATAAAGGAGATTGTGGCTTTTGTACCTGTTATTGTGAGATACTCTATATAGTTTTATCTTACGATTAGGTAGAGTTGGAGGACAGACTTTGCTATTCCAAACTTTGCCTCATCCCATGATAAACTCGTATTTTCTAACTTTCTGTTGCTTTCAGAATCTGCGATACTGGACAATGATTGGCACGCCGTTCATTGTATTCTATATTGTAGGACTCGTTTTCTCCATGGAAATCTATTACATATTGAAAATGGCAATCTTCATGTGCATTTACGTCGTTGTTTACGGCATCTCTAGAATACTCTTCGACGACAGACTCATGACGGTTATGCCCATGGCAGTTTACTTAGCTACTAAGGTAAGGAGTTTTTGGTGTTTTCAGTAATATTTGGTAGTAAGTAGTAGGTTGACCCATGTCACCAGCTGCCCACTGCAGTACTACAACATGAGGTCTTTTAGACTTCAATAGGACAGGCCTGGACAGCTCTGTTAGGTCTTCCTTCGGTTATGGTTCTTTTCCTATGCTTAGATATACTGTACATCTAATATTCTGGCGTATTTATTACACATATCTTATTATCCCTCACATCTGACACGTCATATCACTCCCTATCTCTGTTTCTCATTGCTTCCTTTCGCATCTTATTTTTGCCATGTTAAACATCTACTTTTTCTTAAATCATGTTTATTTTGTGCCTGGGCCCGATGAGAGCCGTTTTCTTTGCCTGTTCTGTTGTCACACTCATAAAAAACCAATAAGACTATAATTAGGTAAGTATGCTTATATATCTGTACATAAATATTACAAATGTTAGTGGGAGTAACAACTGGGATTTTATGTAAATATCAAAGGTTTATGGAAGTAAAAATATATTTTTAGGTTTATATCATGTTCTTTAGACAATATTGTTATTATATATATTTTTTTAATTGGTACAAATTGCTGCTGAATGTAGTTAACTATATTCATGACTGTTTGTCGATTTATTTCACTCTTCATCACTGTTCAGATGGGGATGGACACATAGATTGTAGCTGAGAAATTAAGGTTGGAATTCATTCCTAACTCCCCTAAATGGGTTCTAAGCTCTTTAACCTCTGCACTACTGTGGTCATATATAATTATGAAATTATTTTTCCCCCATCACTTGGGATATCCTTTAAGTTGCCTGCTTCAAAACTCAGGAAATATAAGAGTGATATGTATGGTGTTTTTCTTTTTATTCCGATGATTTCATACGACTTTTAAATGTTATTTCAGATGTGGTGTTATTTCACGTGGGTGTTGTACATCTATGTCTATGCTGGCCTTAAAACAACAGTTTTGTTTTTCCTATCATCTCTTCTTCTCTGGTATAATTTTGTAAGAGCATGGAGAGGTGATCCAGGAGTTATAACTGCAGATCAAGCGCAAAAGTATCAAGTAAGTAGTAATAAATTACATTCTGTAAAATATAGTTTTTTATACTGCCACCCCATTTTTGACCAGTCTGGTAGATACCCTAAAAATTAGAGGTTAAAGGTCTCAAATAAAAGGCAGAGGCAAGGAATAGTGATAACACTACAGCCGACTATTTACTTACGATATGGCATGTGAACCTAGTGATCTCCAGGCAATGGCTGAATAATCAGGTAAACTTATAGAAAATCACCAACTTCCCAATTAATTGCTTAATTTATTTAGTAGCAGTATGAGACGTTGAAAACTAATCCAGCCCCAGGCCAGGATCGAACCTGGGGCCAGTATTACTAGTTCCAGTATACTGCACCATAGTGTTGCACAGAAGTATAAGAATAGAAATTTCCATATTTCTCATAAAGTGGTGCCTCAAGATAACAGTGATATATACTGGTAAATTTGTTAGTTTTAATAGTATCACTCTTGGTATTAATATCTAAGTACAGTGGTAACGCGCTGGCCTCGCATACGCGAGGTCGACAGATCGGTTCCCGCTCAGGACCGAAAGATTAAGCTGTTTACTGGGAAAGTTACTTGCTGTGGATGGGCACCACAGTGGGGGGGTTGGGGCTTGCCTCGGCTGACGTTCCGAGGAGCATCTCAGATGGATATCGGAACTGAAACACCGGCAAACTTTAATATGTAAATATTTTTATGTCTTTATTTGCATTAATACCAAATTTCTGATGCCAAATAGGACTGAATTACTTACTAGTAATACTTGCTAAATTTTGGGATTATACTTATAGTGGAAATTATGTCAATATTGGTATGATATTACTGCAGTCATAAGTATGTACAGTACATATATAATTTCCCTTATAAAAGAAGGTGGCTTAATCAGAGCGCACAACCATTCGCCAGAGCATCTTTCAAATCATAGCATCTTAGGAATTGAAGTTTGAACCCCCCCCCCCCAAATGCACACGTTGCTATGTCGGACACAGTTTAAGCGGGGCATTGCTGATCTGTTCTTAGCACCTCAGGCATAGCTGATTTACCATTCCTGCTCTGTTTTATGGCAACTCCTCTTCCCTGCACCCACCTGTATCGGCTGGCAGCACTGAGTATGTGCAAAAAAATCTTTAGGGGAACATTATCCAATTACAATCTCTCAGTACCCCTCCCTATCTTGTACTCTTTCTTTTTTCCACGCCACTAACATACCACATGCAACCAATGTAATATGCATCCAGTCCATCCATCTCATTCTTGGTCTCCCTTTAGGTCTTACTCCAATTAGTTCTTCTCTCCTCACTTTCTTGGCTTGTAGTTCATAATTCATTCCTGCCCTAATTCCTAAACCACCTCTGCATTCTCTGGTCTTACCTATCAGATAGCTTTCGTCCGGTACCCATTCACTCCTTTACGTCCACATTTCTCAATTTTTACTTTTGACGCAACTATCTTCTAAAAACTATCTATTTTAAATTCACTGTGTTCCTTTCATCCTTTTTTATATTCCATATCTCTGCACCATATAAACTTTAAAGATCACTTTCTCAAGCATTATCACCTTTCACAATTGCGTTTAACCTGCCACCATTGACATTCTTAGTACATCTCAGATTTTTTTTTCCACCCACTTCACTCTAAACTTCTTTTTTTCACACTTAATACAAAGTCGATCATCAACTGTTGCAGTTTTTACTTAGAATTGGCCTCTAGTGCTTTGCGATCTGCTGATAGCAAATGATTCTCCCTACGTAACTTTCCATTCATTGCCACTAATTTCAAACTTTTAACATGCACACTTGCATATATCATTCCATCCATAAATACTAAACAACCATAGTGACATTACACAGCCTTGGCATAACCCCACATCAACCTCAGACCAATCCCTCATTCCCATTCCTTGCACAGATACTTTTACACATGTAAATACTTTTATTTCTCTTTCAACAGATTTCCTCCATTTCCGTAGTGTTGCAAAATGACGAACAATACTTCATTATCAACTGTACCATATGCTTTCTCCACGTCCATTAACTCCAAAAAAGCATCCATTCTCTTCTCTAAATACTTCTTACACCCTTGTCTCTACACAGACTCTTTATCTACCCGGCCTCACATCAGCTCTTCTTATTGTCTTTCTCAGCATGAGGCTCCTTACTGTATACCTCTCAAACACTTCCTCACTTCCTCTGCAAGCCATATCTAATCTGTATGCTTCTTTTCTGCCACTGCTGGACTTGCCTCCTTATTCCAACATTCACTACTTATTCTTGTGGTACCACCCATTTGTCTCATCCCATACATCTCAATATACCTCCAGTTTTCTTCCACTTCCTCATTAGTTCACTCTCTCTCATGACATTCCACACTTTTCATCCAGTCTAAATCTTTCTTCCTCCATATAATAATCAAGCATTCCACCACTCTCTCCTCTCAAAACATTCACGCACACCCTCTTGGATACCACTACATAATCCATTATTGCTCAGTCAGCTTCGCTACCACCATCCACTCTGACCCGCATATACTTATGCACATCTAATTTCTTAAACACAATCAGTACACGTCACATTCATTTCTATCACCTCCATTCCTTCCACATACCATACTTCACAATTACGCCATCCTCTGTCTCTTTGTATTCTAGCATTTATATCACCCTACAACTCTATATTCTCATTCATTTCAAAACTCTTCTCCATCCTTCTCACATTTCTCACTACCAGGGACATATGCACTCATAAACATCCACACCTGACATCAATCTCATTTTTACCAACATAATCCTCATTGACACTTCTTTCCACTCAAACACACTCTTAAACTTCTCCAAACTTACCAGAATGTCTATCTCTTTTCTGCCTTTTCATTTTTTACCTCAGACAGTTTACCTACTGCACTCACTAATTGTGCCTCACCTTTCCATATCAACTCTGTTTCACTCAATGCTAACACATTCATATACCAATATCCACGCTTTCTTACTATCTCTCATTCTGCAACTATGCACACTTAGAGACTCAATTACTCGGGTGCTGATTGGAGTTACTTCTACAAAATGGCGTGAGTAATTGTGTCTTTTCATGGGAAGATAATGCAATTGGGGTTATTACCAGTCCCTTCATTTCAGCCATTTAGTCAGCTTTTATGACTCACAGGGTCACACAGAGGCAGTATTGTCCCTTGCACCATGAAAAAGAAAGAAAATACTGAGAAAGAGAGAAAATATTAATAATGATGATGATATACCTAGTTCCCTTTTTACGCATGTTTATAATCCGTGAAATTGGAATAACGCCCCTAAAAAATAATAGTAAAAAAATACGATATACATGAATAAAGCCCATGCAAAAAAATTAGAAAACAAATTTTCCTCCATGTTCCTCCTCCTCTACTGCTTAATGCGATCTGATATTATGTAGAGAATGGAAAAAAAGCATTACGAACAAACAGCAAATCATACTTGCGATATAATATCGTCAGAGAAATAGCGTGCGAGGGTGCATCAGCTGATATGGAGGTGGCAAAACGTCTGCAGATAGAGGTTCATTCTCCCGCATCCTCCTCCTCTTCTACCGCCTAATGCGATCGGATATTATGAAGCGAATTGAAAAAAAGCATTAAGAACAAACAGCAAACAAACTTGCCATATAATATCGTCAGGGAAATAGAGTGCAAGGGTGCATCAGGTAATACAGAGGCGGCAAAACGTTTGCAGATAGAGGTTTGTTCTCCCGCATCCTCCTCCTCTTCTACCGCCTAATGCGATCGAATATTATGAAGAGAATTGAAAAAAGCATTAAGAATAAATAGCAAACAAACTTGCGATATAATACTGTCAGGGAAATAGAGTGCGAGGGTGCATCAGCTGATACGGAGGCGGCAAAATGTTTGCAGATAGAGGTTGGTTCTCCCGCATCCTCCCCCTCTTTTACAGCTTAATGCGATTGGGTATTATGAAGAGAATTGAAAAAAAGCATTAAGAACAAACAGCAAACAAACTTGCTATATAATATCGTCAGGGAAATAGAGTGCGAGGGTGCATCAGCTGATACGGTGGCGGCAAAACGTTTGCAGATAGAGGTTCGTTCTCCCGCATCCTCCTCCTCTTCTGCTGCTTAATACGATCTGATATTATGGAGAGAATGGAAAAAATGGTAAGTACGGTACGTGGATGAGCATTAAGAACAAACAGCAAACAAACTTGCGATATAATATCATCATAGAATTAGCGTGTGAGAGTGCATCAGCTGATACGGAGGCGGCGAAACGTTTGCAGATAGAGATTCGTTCTCCCACAGCCTCCTCCTCTTCTACCACTTAATGCATTCGGATATTATGGAGAGAATGGAAAAAAAGCATTAAGAACAAACAGCAAACAAACTTGCGATATAATATCGTCAGTGAAATAGCTTGTGAGAGTGCATCAGCTAATACGGAAGCGGAAAAACGTTTGCAGATAGAGATTCATTCTCCCGCATCCTCCACTTCTTCTACTGCTTAATGCGATCGGATATTATGGAGAGAATGGAAAAAAGCATTAAGAACAAACAGCAAACAAACTTGCCATATAATATCGTCAGGGAAAAAGCGTGCTAGAGCAAAAACGTTTGCAGATAGAGGTTCGTCCTCCCGCATCCTTGTGCTCACCCACCACCACCATGCACGTCCCAGTATATGCCTATTGCCCACCGCATAATAGAGTGCATTAATTTGTTTACTGTACAGTATATCTGTATATTTTGCATGTTAATATAAATAACTACAGGTCTTTCTGCTTTGTTATGTACTTATAAAATATGTTTTACTTATCTTATATCTTTGGTATAGTGTGTCTGTGCACGGTTGTGAAACATATCTATGTTCGTTATCATTGTTTCTTATGGAAAATGACTCGTTAAATTACGCGATTATTACATTACGTGGCACTTCTGAGAACCTATCTTCGTTTTATTCTTAGAACTAGGTGTAATAATAATAATAATAATAATAACAATAATAATAATGATAATTACAATAATAATAATAATGAGTATAAACAACCACTATAATGTGGACTACTAATGGAGTTTGGTCAGTAAAACCCCAAAAGGCATAAGTATTTAATGTACTAAAATTACCCGTACTTACTGTGTATGCATATGCGTATTGGTAGTTTTACTGGACAAGCTTCAATAATAATGATAATAATAACAACAACATTAAGATTCAGTAACAGTATCAGTGAAAAGTCACTATTTGCAAATGCAAGTTTTCCTCTGTATAGGGTCATAACTTCTTCCATTCAATACTTAGTGTTTATTTTACATGGTAATATTTTGTGATATAATTTTTCAGACGATTATAGAACTGGCCGAGAGAGATGGTTTTGATCCTCAGTGGTTTTGTTCGACATGCTTAGTTAGGCGTCCAATAAGATCCAAACATTGTTCAGTGTGCAATCGTTGTATTGCGAAGTTTGACCACCATTGTCCTTGGGTTGGCAATTGCATCGGTAAGTATGTTTGAAATTTTTTTTTTATAAACATAGTATCATATCTAAACATAGCTTTTTTTTAGTTTTGGGCTGTTTTATGTCACTATTAATCCCCTTTCAAATGGGGTGGACACAGAGAAGTTGGAACTGAAAAATTAAGGTTTAATGCCCGTCCTAATGCACTGTAGTGGGGATTAATATTGGTTTCTCTCTCTCTTTTTTTTAATGTGTGACAACTCATCAGGCCCAGATATAAAGAAAATTGTAGAAGTTTAAGGACACAATAGGAAAAGAACAGGCTGAAAGAATAGTCGAAGTATTGAGGACCTAGATATATTACAGGGTTAGGCCTTGAGATGATGATAGACCCACTTTTTGAAGGAAGATAGGATATAAGAATTAGGAAAGACAGAAGGAGGAAGAGAATTCCAGAGTCTGGAGGTGGATGGGAAGAAGCAGTCGCTGCAGCAACCAATCCATAAGCTGCATATCTTCATGGAGTACTTGTGAGATGAGGCCGCTTGGTTAGTGCTACGCACCCTTGATAGTGGGGGAGGGATGTAACTTGCGAACTTATTAGAGCGGTGATGGAAGTAGTAATGATAGAAAAGAAAAAGGGAGGATACCTTATGGCAAAGAGAAAGAGAATCAAAATTAGAAGTAAGAGAAGGGTCATTGATAAGTCTTCTTGCCTTAGATTCAACCCTATCAAGGAAATAAATATAAGAAGAAGCACCCCTGATGTGCGAGCAGTATTCTATGCAAGACTTTATAGATTTTAAGTAACTGAAAAGACGAAAAGTAGTGACGAAAATTAAACAGAACCCCCTATTTTTATTATGCAGATTTAGAAATTTAAATATTATGACTCCTCCAAGACAAGCTAGAGGATATGTGGATTCCTGATATGTTGATAGAATTAAAAAGGTATATTTTGTTAGCTTCGAAAACAGTAGTGCTAACAGGAGGAGAAAAAGATAATGAAATAGCCAGAAACTGTGTCTTGGAGGCATTAAATTTAACTAAATATTTGGTGCCCCACTTAGATACTCTGTAAATCGGAGTTGAGAGTTAAAGAAAGAGTGATATGAGACCGATTACGAGTAACGGATGAAGATTGTGAAGAGAAGGCAGAGGAAAAATGAAGGGTAGAATCGACGACAAAGGTGTGGAGAAGAGGGAAAGATGAGGACTGGAGTAGATCATTCATGAAAAGAAGGAAAAGAGTATGTGAGAGAGCAGAATCTTGTGAATCACTACTGGTAACTGGGAATGAGCTAGATGTTGTGCCATGAATTGAAGCAGTCAGGAAGTATACTGGAAATCAGAGAACAGAGAGAAGGGGTAAAGCCATGGGCAGGGAGTTTGGCCAAGAGAGCCTTGTGTCACACTCTGTCAAAAGTCTTAGAGATATCAAGGGCAATGACAAAGGCTTTCCCATAGTTTCCCAGAGATGACCATACATGAGTGAGATAGGACAGGAGGTCACCAGTGGATCTTTCCTTGTAAAAGCCATACTTGTGATCAGAAATAAGCAAGTTAGGTTCAAGATGTTTCAAGAAGTGAGAATTTAGTCAAGTTATGAATACTTTAGCAAATAGTAGAGGTTAGGGCAATAGGTCAGTAGTTAGAAGGAATAGGGATCACCCTTCTTAGGAACAGGCTGAAGGAGAGCACGCTTCCAAGATAAAGGATAGATACTGGTTGAGAAAATTAGGCGAAAAAGACGGCAAAGCACGGGAGCCATTTCATCCACAAATTCCGTAAGGAACCATGCTGGGATACCATTGGGTCTGGATGCCTTGTTTGTCTTTAGAGAGGGAAGAACCTTATGGACTTTGCTGGAATAAAAAATATGAGAAGGTATATGATTATGAAGGGGTAAAGTACAAGAAACAGGTGTGCTGAAATCTCTTAAGTTGGCAGAAAAATGAATGCCAAATATAGTGGCATTTTTAGTGGGAGAGCAAGCTATGATAAATGAAAAAGTGAAAACTCGAGCTACATAAGTTTTTGGAGAGGTTTTTGGCTAAGGACCAGAAACATTTATCGCTGAAAGAGGAGTTAAGGACATCAACTCTCCTAAAAAAAGGACGCTTCAGAGCTTTGAATCTGAGCAGTTCAGCAATTCCTGGCTGTATTAAAAGCAGAGCGATTTAAATCAGAGGTAGAGGCTTGGTACAACTGGTATGCCCTATCCCTGGCCTGTGTAGCCATGGAGCAAGCACGGTCAAACCCCCATTCCCAAGGTTATGATCTCGGCAACTTTTAGGGCCACGTGATCAGGGTTGTGGGTCTGAAAGCAGTAGTCATCTCATTGGAAGTCAAAGAAAAAGTTACGCAAATCATCAGGTTGGGTATGCTCGAAGTGCCAAAAGCGGTCACTGAGTAGGAGAAATTGATGGAGGGGGAGCAAACATGGAAGAGATTGAGATCAAAGAGTGGTCAGATTTACCAAGAGGGAAAAGTACAGAATATGAATAGTTTGAAGGATTAAAAGTAAAGAGTAGGTTAAGAGTGGCGATTGGAAACACTGCACTACCATGGTTTCCTGAGATAGTAGTGCTTAGCTATATGCTAATTGTCTCCTTTCCAATATTGGTTGTTTTCGAGACAAAAAATCTTGACTTCTCTGATACAGGGAATGTGTGTGGAATTGTATCTCCCTTAATACCTGTTATAAATAATTATTTTTATGTAACAATACATAGTATTATGACCAGGCTTTTTCATGTTGTGTTGCAGTGGAGTAGGTCTAGTTGGTTTGAATTCAATAGAAAGATGAGGGATGGCTACTATCTGGGCAGTTATTTTATGTTTTATAATTAATCCCCATTTGAATGGGAGTGGACAAAACAGATTGGAGTTAAGGAATTATGGCTAGATGCCCTTCTTAGTGCCCTGCAATGGGCATTAACCTGGGTTGTCACTTACCAAGTCGAGTACTATAACCAATGCGCAACCTTTCAAAATGGCTTAACGCTTAAAAGTAGTTAAGGTCAGTTGACACATTGATAGCCCCCGTGGAGGTTATTGGCAAAACTTGTATTGCTTAATTACAAAACGTCTTGTTCTTGTTGAAAGGGCTTATGATAATCATGAAGATTGATGATAGCATAGATGTTTATTTTTTTTCTTTACTCATTAATAGATCAATAAATACTTTTTAGAAAAGCTGTATTAAAATGTAGCTCAGGATTCTAATATAAATGCATTGTAAATAGTCCCCATTCAGATCGGGTCAGATTGAGGTATGTTTGACCTGGGGATCAAGGCTGGATGCATTTCCTAACACCCGCAGTGGGATTGAACCTGCGTTAGTCGCTTCCAAATATATACAGTATACACACACTGCTCCTGAACTACTGCGGGCCTCCAGTTCTAGTGTATCGTATAAGCATCAATAGTATAAATATTGCATACAGTATAAGCCTATTAGCCTCAGTAACTGTAATTTCTTAAATTTCTACTACAGTAGTAGACTAGCTCTTGTTATGTAATTGATATCTTTAACTGTATTTACATAATGAATGAACACACGTTTTTTAGCATTTAAATTTTATTATGGATAAGTTGATATTGTCTTCCAGTACAGGAAAGGATGATAGTCAATTTTAATGCAAACCTTAGTTTACGTTAATAACAGCAGTAGCTCATTTGTAGAGTGCGCAAATTAGGAAGTGACTACAAGTCTTAAATTCAACTGCAGGGCATCCAACCTTAATTCCACAGCTCCATAATGTCTTTGTCCATCACTGTTTGAATGGGGGCTAACTGACACATAAAACAGTGCATTATTCTTTTAAATCTTAGGTTACCTGTAGGCCATTTGCTAAGGTTTCACAACAAGAGAATAGAGTAACTTCTATTTTTAAGTAATTTGTGTAGAGCTTACAGTCCACATCCTTTCCATAATAAGCTGAAGAATACAATAACATTTACATTGAGTACTCAGTGAGACCTGTGGAGATCATGGTAGCCCAGTGATTAGAGCAGTTGATTCGGGAAGTGACAGACCCAAGTTGAGCGAGCCCACCATGGAGCATTAGGAAAGGCGTCTTGCCTTAGTTCCACCTGTTTATGTCTACCCCCATTGAATGGGTATTAATATTAACATGAAACAGCAAAACAGACAAACAATAAGAACTGTAGTTGATCCTTAGAAATATTGCTATGTCTTTTCCTCTAAAAAAGTTTTCTTTCTGATGTCAGTAGATGTGAATAGAAAATAGTTATGTATATACTCTATATATAAAAGGGCTACAATCCCCTTTGCAAAGGGTAAATGGCCTAGCCAAAGCACCTACCCATTTACGTTTGTCCTACACAGTGCTAACAGCCATTTTTTTTTCCACATACATGCTATCATTCTCCTCCCTTTTACTCTACTTCTTTACATAACCGCTCATTTTAGGAGACCCAGTATCTGGTTGGTTTTACTACCAGAACTTTAATGCCTAATTAATTGAAAATTAAATTTCATTTGGTTTTTGTGTGTCCAACTGTGAAACTATATACAAAAGATTTTCAAACTTTTTAACAAAGCCTTAATTAGCATCCCTCCAAATTTAAATTGAGTTCATTTTTCGGATCTGTGAGCCTCTTGATTAATGAATTTTCTAAATTCACAATTGTTAAGAGCAAATTTAGTCTTTTGGGAAAACTCTGAGAACAATTGGCAAATAAAAATACCATTTAATATGTCACGGTTAGTCCCCATTCAAATGGGGGTGGAAACAGCCATGTCAGAGCTGGGGTATCAAGGCTGGATGCTCTTCCTAATGGCCCGCAATGGGATGGAACATTGTTAGTTGCGCCTCAACTTGTGCATTCTACTAATGAGCTACTGCAGCCACCCTATTTATGCCATTCATAATCTCTCAAAATGGTTATGGGAAAACTACAAATTCAGGGAGGATTTCATGGCACCTTGCTCTTTGCTCCTTTGAAGTCCCTTGCAATTATTTTTCTTCATTCCTCTGTTTTTTTATAATTCCAAACGTGGCACTATATCTTGTTAAAGCAAGTATGGTGGCCACAGTTGTAAAGGGTATGGCTAAAAATCTAATGAAAGGCAGATGCAAAAGACAGTGATAGCACAAAGCCCGGCTATATACCTACCATGTAACAGGGCTGAAGCTTCCTCTCCAATTATGTGGACCCAGTGATCTCCAGGCAGTGGCTAAATAATCAGTTAGACCTCTAGGAAATCACCAAGCCCTCACTTAATTGCCCAATTCAATCCTTAACAACATGAGACTAACAAATACATTTGGTTATCAAAGCTTGAAATTCCCTGCTTGTTCTTGCCTTTTCAAACAGTTGGCTTTTGGCTGGATAATTCTGAATATGAGGGGAAAATCTGCTTCATGCTTTACGATCCAACTTGAACCCTGCCTTACAAGGGTATAAATGAATAAGATTCTCTCTCTCCAACCCAAAATTTAAATGACTTGTTTTTATGCCACTGTTATACGTATCTTTTTTTCAGGTGCCAACAATCTCAAGTATTTCATTGGCTATCTCCTGATGTTGTGTGGCATGTGCTGTTTTGTTCTCCAAGGGTGTTTTTACTATTGGAACGGAGCATGCGGTGTCTACTTTCTGAAGCAGGGCATATGGTCAAGTAAGTTTCCAAATGTAGTCGGTTATTTTTCCCTACAGTTTATCAAAGTTAGTTCTTTGTCTGTAGGTACTGTATTTACATTACTTATTTCACATTTCAGCAAGGAATTTAAGTATATAAGTAGTGCATGTGTGTAGTTTCTCTGAAGCAAGGATTATGGTCTAGCATGTTTCAAAGGCATTAACCCTTTCCCTCCGAGCTGTAAACACAATGACACCACGATGCATGGGTTTTCTACTGTGTTACAGCACAAATACATCATACTATCCCCCTAGACATTATAAAGGTGACTCACTCCTTCCGAGTTCCTCAACTGGATATACACTAACTAATGCATGGTTATACGACAGCAGATGCCAAATATCAATTTCTACTTCACTACCACCCAAGGTAATTTGCGAGTTAATTTGAATTTTCCTATGCCTACACATAGAGCCATCGCAGCTTACATCCTGAAAGAATATGTTTGTATGTGATACCTTCACAGGTTAGGGTAAAGTATGTTTCTTTTATTCTGTCTTAAAATTATGTAAGTTAGTGGTGTATCAGTAGGTAATTTATTTTCCTACAGACAATGTATTGTGTTTGTGTAGTTGTATCCTGCAGAATCAAAGAATATGGTCAGGTGACTTACAGAAGTGCTCTACTACACTTCATTTTAATGTATATAAGATATTGTTTAAGCAAAAACTTTACAAGAACTATTTTCAACTAAACTAATGACTGTAGGGATATAAGCATCACATAGGCAAATTAATTGGGAAAAGTCCCTATTGAATAAATAAATGGTTAAGTCAGTTGTACTCTGAATATTGTAGTGTATTTATTCCATACTTAAGTTAGCTAAACCTATAGATTTATGTATACATTTTTATAATATGGGTAGACTCATATAACAAATAAAGTAGGTAATGCGAACATTATTATGCTGCAATGGCTTTATGTTGTTGTTGTTGTTTGCTCCTATTATGTGTCACTATTAATCTCCATTCAAATGGGGGTAGACAGACAGCTTACTGGTGCTGATTTTTATAATTTTGTTGTCACTTTTTATGAAATATGTTTTAACTTTTCATCCAGTAAATAACATTAAAACTGAAGACAAAAACTGTTGAGCTATAGCTATATGTCACGCACCAGAAGTAGCCTTGACTGCAAGAGAGATAATGATGGTAGACTTAAGTTAATATCCTTGTTCCGTCATTAACTTTAGACATGTAATTACTCATTACTATCACATGCAGGTCACATACTATTGCTACTTCGTCATCATCTGTTACCTTTCTCTACTGTGCATATTTTGTTGTTTTCCTAAATTAAGTCTTATCATAATTGATCCCATTAATTTATATTTTTTTTAGGTTTGGGATCAGTGGGTACATGTGAACCATGGGTAGCATGGGTTGGAGCCAATGCGGCCCTGCACGCAGCGTGGGTAGCGACACTTTTGGGATGTCAGCTCTACCAGGTAAGACATTACTCTTTTCTCTATGAATTAATATTTTTTCTTTAACGTGATTAATATATTTTCTTCACCATTATGCCATATCCAGCTGGGGGTAGCAGGGTGGCTACAATATTAACAAAAGAGTTGAAGTAGCAGGGGTTCTGCGTACCCTGCCAAGTCCTCGCCTTTTCTGTTGGCTGTTTCTTGGGAAGATAAAACTGTGAAGGAGGGATTCCCATTCCCTCTAACATATTATGCTTCCTAAAACATTCATCACCTTCTAATGAATATGTGTGCTTTGACTCAGCCACCTCCCATACCAGGGGGATAGTGGCCACTGAATATGTATGCATGTACAACACACATTGCAATACAAGCATACAATTCATATTTGCTCACCACCAGGAATTTTTAATTACATACTATAACACAGGACTGCCGTAGCGCAGTGGTCAGCGCACTTGACTTGGGAAGAGACAAACCAGTGTTCAAGCCCACCACATGGTGTTAGGAAGGGCAGTCAACCTTAATTCCCCAGTTCCAACCTGTCTGTGTCCACTCCCATAATGGGGAGTAATAGTAACACATTACACGACAAACAACTACAACTACAGACTCGCATACTCTACCTCTGAGCTACCGTGGCCCCAGATGTAGCTTAGATTAACTAACAAAATGGATCCTTAATAGATTGTTTTGTGTCTTTCTTTCTCACCTTGAGATCTGTGGGACAGGTAAGTCTACCCTTTTGAATGCCTTAGCCCATAAATGGTGATATCACTGAGATATTATAAGCAGGGGATACCACAAGAGAGATCTTAGAACTGTGGTAGAACAGTGCTTAGAGCACTTGACGTGGGTGATGACAGACCCGTGATCGAGCCCACCGCTGGATGATAGGAAGGACATCCAGCTTTAATTCCCCAGCTTCAACCTGTGTGTAAAGCCCCATAATGGGGATTAATAGTAACCCATTAAATGGCAAACAACAATCACATGAGAGTTCTAATACTCTCGCCAGCTTATCCCTAAGTGGTTCTGGAAAAGAAAAGCTGTTCAGGTCAACTTCTAGGGAGACTTTATATCCAATGAGTTCCTGAGAGGATGCCATTTATTTACTTCTTCATATGTCCAGCTCTGAGTAGTCCAAAACTTCCTGTTGTTTTGTCTTTAATCTACATTACATATTCAAGGTCATTTAGGCAATTTACGATGGCTGCTGCACCTGTCAAAATAAGAAAAAGATAATTGTTTCCTAGTTTTATATATTAAATATAATAATATTAAAATGCCTTTCCTCAGGAAACTGTGATTTTACTTGTAAATAATATAAGTAGGGGTTATTTTGAAGCCCTGCTGCTTTTGGTTGACGTGACCACATATATACATGAGCAAAGCTGATGATAAGGAAGAGGAAGAATTAGCTTTTTATGTACGAATGTTATGGGTGTGTACTAGAGACTATTTCAATTGTATTTGTATTTTAGTGCGACAATATATGCTAAAATTTCTCTTGACATTTTCTTTTTTATTTTACAGGTCTTGATTCTTGGCATGACAACCAACGAAAGAATGAACTGTTACAGATATAAACATTTCCAGGTAAGTAATGTTGTATCATGTAAAAGAATCATTCCTGCTGAAATCCCATGATTTTATAAGGAAATGCGTAAGTACCTCCACCGTGTTCCCCAGTGTGTTGTAAAAGTTTACTAAATGGGACAAAGCAAGGGGCCTGGGAATCCCCTCCTTTGTATTTTCCTCCCATGAAGTCAAATTTTTTGCTTTGCCTCAGCCATCCCTCATATATGAGGAATTATGGCTTTTGTATTTACAGTGTATAGATAGATACAAAAAAAATGTATCCCCTTTTATTGCTTCCATTTCCTTAACTAGACCACGGTTATTTATATCATAGTAGCGTAGTACAGTCTTTGCTAAAATTAAAATAGCAAATACCACTAAATATTGCATCAAGCATTAAGCAAATAATTTTACTCTTTCAATAGCAATACTGTCTCTAAGACTTTACCACTTTATAGCAATTCAGTTTATATCTTTGGAAGAAATGTAACATCATATTTTTGAAAGGCAACTTTGACGTGCTAGCTAATGGTTATATGAGAGTACAGTACTTGGTTATTGCATGACTAAATGATTATTCATGTCTTGAGCAGTGGAAACCATTATGCGATAGCTGACACAATGATTCATGCTGTCATTCATTCAGAGCTTTTGATAATTGCACAGTTTCCATGACTTCCTTCTACGTTTATATATACGTATTACCCATTGAGTGAATACATGAGATTATTGGATTAGGTCAGATTTGGTTTGGTTAAGTGACATGGTTTTTAAATTTGCATAACCTTAGAGCACCTTTGAATAACTCCTTTTATTGGATCTTGCACAGATGAGTAATCCCCTGAATCGCATGTAAAGTTAAATTATCCCATAAACTGTTAAGTTAGGTAGCCTTCACAGTATGAATAGCCTTTTAGCATCCTGGGGTTACTTTTTTCTACTGGATCCGATTATTGGATGTCAAGGGATGATACCTGGTTAATATAATTGTATGAATCAGTAATTTTTTTGCCTCTATCTTGTTCAGTGATAATTATTACATGTGAAAAGATAATTACTTGCATTATTCCAGAGATTAGTTTTAGCCTTATTTTGTTTAGTGATAGACATTCACTCTTGAGTATTTGATTTTGGCCTGACTTGAAGTGTGTTATTCCTCTATCTTAATTAGTATCATTATTCAGTGAGTATATGATTACCTCATAATTTCTTAAGTCCACAACTATTCTATCTCTATTGTGTCTAGTGATTACCATTTCATCATTGACCTGTACTAATTAAAGCTTAAATAATTGCATATACTTCCTATATCATAAATGCTGGTAACTTGCTTAATGAAACTTTATGCAATTATATTGTAGTTCTCACCACCTCTGTCTGCTTCTTGAAATAAGTCTCATATCACTCTTTCTTAAATTTTAACTCTTGATTTATAAAGGGATATCTAAATGGGGCACTCAAAAAACAATGAAATTCATCTTCTCGGTTCTATCATCATATTAGGAATAAGATCATCTCGGAATCTCATAGTTCAAATTGCTAATGCTGCATCTAAGAAATTGAGTTCTGTTTCGTTATCATCATTACTTTTCCTCATCTCAATTACTCTAAATCTATAAATGTCTTATCTCTCCCTGCTTAGAATATTGCTCTCACATCTGGGGTGCTTTGTACACTTATCTCCTTGTTAGGGTTGAATCTAAGGCAATCAGACTTATCAACAGTCCTAATATTTCTCTTAATCTTGATTCTTTTTTTTTTTTTTTGCCTAAAGCTGTCAGCTCTTTCTCTATTCTAGCTACTACCTCCATCACTATTCTAATAATTTGGCGAGTTGTACTTCCCCACTCCCCCCACCGGTGAGGCCTTGTAAAACACACCAAGTGGCCTTGTCACACAAACACTGGAAATTTATAGCTCGCAGATTGGTTGGTGCAGTGACTATGTGGAAGTTTATAGCTCGCAGATTGGTCGGTGCAGTGACTATTTCTTTCTTTCCTCTTCCAGACTTGGGAACTCTCTTCCTGCTTCTGTCTTGCTTAACTCTTATGACCTTTCTTCTTAAAAAAAAAAAAAAAATCTCATCATATCAGGGCCTAATCCTGCTATATTTCTAGGTCTTCATTACTTTAACTATTCCCTCAGCCTGCCTTTATTTTTTATTGTGTATCAAGTATTTATTTCTGCCTTGTCCTTATCCATTTTCATGCGAGCTATGAATGAAATTAACTACACCCCAGTGTGGGGGGGGTTTCTACTGCTCCTGAGCATAAAAATTTAATTCTATCCCCTTTGACATCATAAAGGCTACTGACTCCTTTTGAGTCGCACAGCTGGATAAGACATTGACTCATGTATGGAAACACAATACCAGATCACAGATATTAATTTCCACTGAAATGGTGTGCTAATTTGAAATTATGATAAACCGAATCAGGTGCACTCACAATTCACGTCCTGAAGGAGTACAACCGTAATTGATACACATGAAGCTGCTACTTTTTCTTCTTCTTAAATTTTTTTCTTATTATCCGGGCCCAATGAGGGCGATTTTCATTGCCCGTCTTGTTGTCACATATATGGAGGGAATAACTGGCTAAAAATGATAATTGGTACACCATTTAGCTTGTAGTTAAAGCACATATAAAGATATATCAGAATTCATACCAGTGTATCTTAAGTGCATTTTAAAATGCACGTACATTAAGTGCATTTTAAAATGTACGTACATAAACAGTGTCTGCTATTCTGTTTGTAAGGGGGTGGCTGAATCAAGGCATACTCATTCACCATAAGCCAAACTTACCTCAAACACTTCTGTTAATGCCTTGAGGATAAAGGGTTGCCTGAAGTCTCCCCCACCATCCTGCTTGGGTTATCCACAGGTTAAGTGGGCAGAGATCTGTTGCCGTAAATTAGCATTTTAAAGTGCATGTACTAACCGTCTTCTATACTTTCAGGTTGGCAAAAAAGGCGAAGTTCGATCTCCATTCCATCGTGGTGTGTGGCGGAATTTCCAGGACCTCTTAAATTGGAGGTGTTTTGGTCTTCTGAAACCAGATCGAACGGACTGGCTTCACATTTACACTCTGTCGGAATCTGCTGAAGACAAACAGCCTCTTCTTAGTCAGTCAGATATGTACCAATATGTTTAGACAATGTTACGTAGGCTTTAAGCTACATTTTTTTATATTTAAGTCCTCCATTGTTGTTATCATAATGATGACATTGATAAATCTTGCTTAATACTAAGGAAAATTAAGGAAAAATGCTTATACACTTGAATTAGCGTATAGTGTATATTCTCTATAATTCAGAACAAAATTACAGAGTCACTCGATTATTGTGACTCTGTAAATTGTACTGGCTGATGACAACGTAACATAGGCTTTCCTTTCAACCTCGTATATATGGCTGGCAACTCGAATTGTCTCTCTGGTACAAATAACTTGTACTTTTCTGTATTCATTTATTTCTAAAGGGTCAAAGAATAAGGGAATCATTCTTGAAAAAAAAATAGTACAGATGGACACTATTCATTAAATTATCAATGAAAACCAAAAAACATATGGCTCTTTTCTGCGTAATACCCAGAAAAGCTATTTGTTTTGTGTCTATTACAATTCTGTCTTGCCAGCTTATATATCTGTGAAAATATCTGTTACTTTAAGTTCAAAAAAGAAAAACCTGATAAAGGCAGCGATATCTACTTATTTATATACATGATATAAATAATGTGCTCTCTAATGAGCTTTATGCTTGTTATTCCAATATAATGGTTGTGGACTGCATAGCTTGACCACTTATTTATTCTGGGCAAATATAGGCCAAGTAATTTATTGTGACTGCCACTTCCAGTAACAGTCTTCTACTCATAAATATGAGAATACCATTGTCGCAAATTATGCATTGTTTTGTGTGTCACAATTGGTCCCCATTCAAATGGGAGGTGGAGACAGCCAGGTTGGAGTTGGAAAAAAGGCCGATGCCCTTCTTAATACTCCACAGCAGGATTAAATCCACATTGGTTGCTGCTCTACTCATATACTCTGCCTCTGAGCTCGATATTATTTACTTTACAAGTACAGTTTGCTTAAAAAGCAGTTCTGACTGCGTGTTTACCTTTAAGTACCCATTTGAATGATGATTGGGGGAAAAAGTATATCGCATTTATACACCCAGCTATACATGGGAGTCTGCAATAACTCAGAGGTTAGAGCACTTGACTGGGGACTGAATAATACTAAGTACACCGTGAAGTGTCAGGGAGGGCATCCAACCTCAATTCCCCAGCTCCAACCTGCTGTGTCCACCTCTATACTGGTGACTAATTGTGACATAAAAAAAAAAAAAAAATCCACAAATGTGCACAGATAGCAGTATGCAATTTCTTGATTCGTACTGTATATATGGTTGTTTTATTTTGACATAAAACTAAGCATTATATGGTAATGTCATATAACTAGTTAAATTTGAAAATTATGAACTTTCTATAGTTCGCCGGAACTATACAGAAGCTCCCCTACTTATGAACAATCGAGTTATGAATATTCATAGATACGAACAAGAACCTACCCATTATCTACCCATGTACAGTATTCGTTTATGTATTACTGTAGTACTGTATTATTACTGTATTAAAATTCATTAATAATTTATACTTTGTGTTATATAGTATTTAAGTGTCTTTAGCCTAAAAGTACTGTATATGTATGTACTGTGCAGTACTTTTTATTTTTTATTTTTTTACCAAAACAAATTACTAACAGACTTCAGAAACCTAACTCGTTAGTAAGTTGGGAAGTATCTGTACATGGATAAGTTAAACCAAACTGCTTAATCATGAACATTCAATAGTTCACCTAACCTAGACTTAGATTAGTCAAACCAAAATGCTCAGTTTTTATGATCTTTCGAGATAGGAAATTCCTGGTTAAGTCTAGCTCAAACAAAAAAAATAAAGTAAAATGACCTTCAAAATGTGTAAATAAATTGGAAGTGTTTAATTTGTAACTTCTAAAAAACAAAAATCCTATATAATTGGGTGATTTTGTGTATGTTAATATAGGGACTTTTCCACTATTATTATTATTATTATTATTATTATTGTTATTATTATTATAATCCAAACAAGTCCAGCCTGAAAAAAGCCAGAGACTACAAACCTGACCCACATGGATTCCGTAATGTTTCTTCTTGGCTTGTATTTACACAAGTGTAAATTGTGGTTAGTGCTGTGCCATTTTTTATTGTGTGGAATAACTATCATTTGGTTTCCTACCAACAGATTGTGCAAATGACGAATATGTTCAAATCTGTATTTGCATATTATGAATAGATTCCAATGCGTGTTGTGCTGTATGCAAATTACTAATTAAGCAAAACACATTTTTCTTTAATGTGGTGTTTGCAATGTTCATCATGTTTGATAATGTTTTTGAGATAATTGTCGAATTGTTTTCCTCAATAGCTGTATCACAAGAACCACAGAAAAAAAGAATCCTCAATAAATTATCTGAATGGGGACCAAGGAAGCTGAAGAATTAAAATACTCTACTCAGGAGTTGACAAACTCTCGATTGAGCCCACTGTGGTTTGTTAGGAAGGGCTTCTAAGCTTAACTCCCTTGCCACAATCTGTCTATATTCATCTCATAATGGGGACTAATAGTGAGACTTAAAACATGGTTTCTTAATAAGTTCTCATGGTAATCTTAAATTCTTTTTGGGGATAAATAAATACATTGGACAGGTCACTGGCATCTTAGAAGCCTCACATACATCGAAAATTTTGCAGACATTCAATTCGAGGCCTCCAGTACACTGGCAATTTCGCAAGCATTTTAGAAGTCTAACATACATTACAAATTTCACCGACATTTTATAAACTTCACATACATTGGAAAATTCACAGACATTTTAGAAGCATCACTTACATCAGAACTTTGCACAGGCATATTTTAGAAGCCTCATGTACATCAGAAATATCACAGACATTTCAGAAGTCTCAAGAGCATACTGTCATTAGGTGTGACATAAATTTATCAGAATATTTGCAAGAAATTTGAGAATACTGATTCTTATTTACATAGTGGCATAGAAGTCATTTTTACAAAAGTTAAGATAACTTTCGATACACACATAGAATAACACACAAAATGCAAGTCTGCATCGCAAACAACCACATAGGCCAGGTACACAACATACACTCCTTAAGAGTTCTGTTGGAAGACCTGGGATTGGCTGTGGCCTTACTTACGAACTTATGGCTAATCGGCTAGGTAGCTTAGGGAACAAAACAACAAGAACGACAACATTTTATACACCATACTAAGCTATTTTTCCTTTATTTGTAATCTCCCTGCTGATTATAGCAAAATAGGGCTATGTGTCAATGCAAATTCCCACTAGAATGGGAGCGGGCACAGACAGGTTGGAGCTGAGGAATTAAGGCTGGATGCCCTTCCTAACACCCCATGGTGAGCTTAAATATGGGTTAGGCACTTCTCAAGTAAAATGTTCTAACCACTGTGCTACTGCAGTCAAACCAAGATGGAAGAAAACTATACTTGTATTACCTTCAGGTCGAGCATTGAAAGTGGGTAAGTGTGCCGAAGGCTTTAAGTTCCCTCCATTGAACATTTCTTTCCTCAAAATTCATAGGAAAGGAAAGGCTGGGCAGAGTAACAGAATGCCAGCTACCCCAATTTTGTATTTAAGTTTTTTAATAGTACCTTGCTAATCTGTGTGGGGTATGACATTATGTATATACAGAAATTTGTTACAGATAAGCACCATTTTTATGCCATAATTAATTGTCATTCGAATGGAGGTGAACACAGACTATGTCGGAGCTTGGAGATTAAGGCTGGGTGCCCTTTTTAATGCCCTGCTGTGGGATTGAACCTGCGTTTACAACTTGTGCACATTACCAATAGCCACCTAAATAATGTATTTAAATAGTCACAAAGGAATGATAAAAAAGGATATGTATAAAATGCTGGCTCTCGTAACAATGCATTGTAACTGTTCTCAATATTTAATCCAATTCTAATTATGACAATAATTTATGATTTACCAGACAAAATTATATTTACTTTACTTATATTTAACTACTATTGGTACTAATTGTAGCAGTCCAAATGACAGTCTTATTACTAAAATACAATATTTGGAAATACTCAGTAAGGTAAATTCATTAATATGGTTTCAATTAAATTACAATATACCATATGACAAAATTGGTAAAAATGTTGAATTATTCTTAGAGTGGGAGCTCAGTGGTATAGACCACGAGTCAGTAAGTGACAGGCATGACTAATGTGGGTTTGCTCTCTCGGTTCCAACTTGTCTGTTTCCACCCCCAATCAAATGAGGACTAAGTGTGACATAAAAAGTTTAAATATAATTCTTAAGAGAAAAAAAAGGAAACAAAATATATTAAAATTACTCGCTATGGTTTTAGTGATAAAAGCTGTTGGGCTGGAATGAGATGCTGGTATAAGCTTCACATCTGTATATTGAGTGCAAGGTAAAAAGTCATGATCGGTTAATGAGAATGGGCAGGGTATAATGAAGCCATGCTGATCTCTCTATGGAACAAGTCGATGGCATTTTAGATCTTGTAAAGAAAAGTAAGCCCAGGTTGCTCTATGGTTTTTAAAATTTACAAGGCCAGTTATCTACCCTAACCCAACTCAACCTAAACTAAGCTTACATAACAATTATGGGATTATTTAACTTTACATAGAGTTTTGGGAGTAACCCATCTTTACAAGATCCGACATTGTATGCCGGCTTTAGTGGGGTAAATAAATTCATGTTAAGGTATTACTTATGTTATTCATGCATGCAATATGGCCCTTAATAAGGTATGCACCTACCTTTGTTGATATATACCAAAGACAATTTATGGAATATGAATATTATGTAAATGTAATAACATTTTAAGGTATATTGAAAAGGGCCATCAACTGCAGATTTACTGAGAAGAATCCGTATTTTTTTTGTCACGCTCTCTTATTTTATGTATATTTAACAATTTTATATCACCTCCAAAAAGGTAATTTGTATGTGAAAGGATTATCTGTACTTTATATGTTGTGAAATTAATAATTTCCTCTACTCCAAATCTGCAGTATATATATATATATATATATATATATATATATATATATATATATATATATATATATATATATATATATATATATATATATATATATATATATATATATAAATAAAATCAGGATGGACCAACAAAATTACCCCTATCAGTCCCAGGAAAGAGAAATACCTTATTTAAAAAATACTTTGTCATTGTTAATGAAAATCATCAATTGTACGACCATCCCCAAGGCATATATGACTATACATAATGTAATTCAAGGATGAAGAATTACTTTGTTTATGATAATGATAATACTGTAGTTTGTTAATATTAATCAATAATGTGAATTATCTTACCAAAGTCTTACATCAGGATACGTTATATAAACTTTTTATCTTCTTTCTAGTCACAAAATAAGTTTTAAATCGTTTAGACAACATCTGTAACGGATTATTATATAACTAAAATATTATGCTTAGGCGTTTTAATTAAGAGGTTAGGTTAGTTAAATATTTTTAAATGGTTTTTGCAATGCTCTGATATTCCCTTTAGTTCATTTGTACATTATACGCAGGCTAGACTGAATTAAGTTATGGGGACACTGTGGACTGCTTTTCTTTAATATTTATAAGTATAGGCCTAACATTTCTTAAGCCTATATCTCTGGACTGCTTTTCTTGATTGATATCCATCTGTATAGACCTAGCATTTACTATTTCTCAATGCCTGAGAGTTATCTACTTTAATTCATACTGTTGTTGTAGTTTACTGTTTTATGGCACTATTAATTCTCATTATGGGGGTGGACACCATCAGGTCAGAGCTCGAGAATAAAAGCTGGATGCCCTTCCTAACGCTCATTGGTGAGTTCCAAATTGGGTTTGTCTCATTTCGAGTTGCATGCTCTACCTACTTTTAACTCATACTACTCCTATGTTTTTAGCCAAACAATTGGAAAAGCTATATTTTCCTCCACTTGCCAGGTATAGAGTTTTGATGCTTTCTTTTACCCTTTCCTTTGGAAGACTATGAAAAGATTTCTGATATGAACTCACCTATTCTAATTACAGACGCTTCCCTACTTACAAACATTCGCAGATACGAACAAAAACCTACCCATGTATTAATGTATGTTTTACAGTACTGTACTGTATAATTACATTATTATTATTGTATTGAATTTCATTAATACTGTATGCTTTATGTTTTATATAGTAGTTAAGTATCTTCAGCCTATGTAATGCACACTACTTTTTTTCACCCAAAAACAACTTACAAACAATTCTTGTTAGGAATGGCCTTCTGAAACTTAACTCATTAGTAAGCAGGGGAGCATCTGTACTATCTTTTTCCTATATTTTTTCAACTAAAGTATCTTCTAGCTTTCCTACTTTTTCTTGATTAATTGTACTAGTTTTAGCTTCTTTTACAGTCTTCTTATAGTGCCTTCAATATTTCAGTTATCGTGACTTAACGTGCAGAATGTTACTTATTGTGTATCATAATTAATTTCCCAGCTCCAACCTGTCTGTGACCACCCCTGTTCAAATAGGAATTAATAGCGACACATAAAATGATAATACAACAACTTAATAATGTGCAACGTCTGTTATACATTCTCTGCCTTGATTTAATAACATATGCTCTAATACAGTTTGCTGACATGTTATAACGAAATTAGCATTTACTGTCTTTTTTTTGTTTATGTTTAATATTTCACTATTAATCCCCATTATGGAGGTGGCTGGGAAATTAAGGCTGGTTAACGTCCTAAAGCAAACAGTGAGCTCGATCGCAGATATGTCAACTCCCGGGTCAAGTATCCTAACCAAACTACTATTGTGGTCCTCTGCATTTACCACTTTCTTTTCTCGACGTAAATGCCATCTGACACTTATATTACTCAAGCAATCACTTTATAAATTCATTTATATCCCCCATCACAATAGGGAAATCAGACTTTGCCTTCAACCAATATGCCCGTACAATCATAGTAGCTTGCTCTTGCCATTCATATTTGTAAATCATTGAAAGAAAACTAAGATTTATTTTATGACATTCCTAAGTATGCATTCCATAGCTATAGTCAAAAAGGTCTAATATTTCCTTATTTTTAATGTATTGTTTCAGTGTTGGATCAGGTTTAAGAATCACGAATTATTTTTACGTTAGTAATTTTAGAATGTTGTATCTTTCTGTACTGCTGTGAATTTTTTTTTTTATATGTTGTTAATTTTTTCCTTTTTAATGATATTTTACCTCAACAGTTCTTCCTCCTCGGAATAATGTAACACTTTATATGTCTTGACAAGAGATCACTGCTTTTTACACACAGATACAATGATCACAATCCCCCTTGTAATGAGGAGGCTGAGTCAAAGTACTCATATTCAATAGAAATTAATATGCAGTACCTTGATTACTCCTCTTAGCTCCTTAGGGATAAAGGACTGCCACAATGACCCCCACCACCCTGCTTGGGTCATCCACAGGGTTAGTGGGCAAGACTCTTCTGTTTATTTCCAATGTTTCAAAATGCTTTGACACGTTCTTTCAGTTCATATATATATATATATATATATATATATATATATATATATATATATATATATATATATATATATATATATATATATATATATATATATATATTACATTACTCTGACATAAGACAAATTAGTTTATTAATCTTTATAATGTTGACTTATTGAGGAGAAATTATCCTCTCCTATCAAAGATATTCAGAAGTAATCCTGAAACCACTAAATAATAAATCAAAAGCCAATCGTTTAAACTGTAGTGTGCTATATTGATTTTTTTTTTATTCTGAGACATGTAAATATTCAAGAAAAAGCAAATTTCTAGGAGGTAGTTAAGACAATTTATATATCCTATGTCGAATAGCTTTTAGAGAACTTTGAATATAATTTTGAATTTGAACCAAGAAAAAATAAACATTTGTTCTTTGGCTAGAAATTATATTTAGTATTATTTTCACTACTGCATTACTAAGCCAGAATTCTTGGCTTTTTTTTTTTATCCATTCAGTATTGAATTTATAACTTACTCTTATGGTGTCATTCTGAAGGGATATTCAAAATAATACTGGATGGTGACAAACTCGTTTAAGTAAATACTAAAGTGTTAATGTATGGGTTTGTAACTTAACAAGTGAAAAGTATTATTATTATTATTATTATTAATGGAACTGAGGAGAGAGAGACTATTACTCTTTTATTCAGTATGTTTTAGGTGATGTTTATAAGAGTTGAACAGGAGCTTGGAATTCCCTCTCTCTGAATTATGTTTCTCTCAAAAAAAAAAAAAATTTGCAATTTGTAGACAATTGAGGACAATAGAGTACTTTTTGTACAGTTGTGTCTACTTTGCTAGGTTCAGCTTACTATAGCTTTTTGTATGAAAACAAAATTGGCAAGATATTACTATTTATGTATCCTGAGTACGAGCTGAATGTATTAAAATGATAAGGTATCATTTTAGTAATGAACAAATTAATATATATACAGTCAAGCCAGGTTGAGTTGCATTATTTGTTAATGCTCATTCATATCTGAAATGATGCTTTGCTTGTAAGGCTTTGACTTGCCTAGAACATATATCACCAAAAACTATAAAATTGTTCTAGCTATGTTGGGATCACGTTGTATATACTTGTTTACCCTTAGTATATAGCTTTAAACATATCATTTTAGTGTAATTTGTTTCGTATTTTTGTATGGAAATGTGTCACGTGTTTATGCATGTATTTTAGTACAGTTTAATTTTTTTTTCTTACCTATTCTAAAATAATCTTATTTGGCCAGTTGATAATATTAGGGCTTATTGATGCACAATTGTCATATGTTTTTTTGGGTCACAAATGCCGTTTTTTGTTCACTTAATTGTTCGAAGATGTCTCGCTTGTCATGGGTCAAGACTCAAGTAAGTTATAATGTATTTTTTCGTTATTACAATTACTTGTTTGACTAAAAAGCCTTGTATGTGCTGTGACTAGTATAAATCAAACTATTATCATATATATTCATTGAAAGTAACGAATTGTCGAAAATTACAGAGTGCTTTGACAACGAGAATGGATTTATCCATCAATCATGGCTCATGTAAATTCATATGTACGTTTATTACATTCTTATCTTTGGTAGAAAATTTTTAGACAAAAAATAGATATTTTAAATACTTTATGGTATATTCAGTTTTTTTATTTTTTATTTAGTGTTGTCCATGAAGCAGGGATCAGATATTCTTGCCTATTGTTTTCTAATAGTACAGAGATGTTATCAACTGATAATTACTGTATAATTAGCATACTAATTATTATTGTACACAGTATTAAATATCTTAAATAGAGATTTTATAAGAATCAAGCCTCTAATTTGTGATAAGAGGAACTTAAAGTTAAAGATTATGAGGTCTTGAGAAACCAGGTACTCTAATGTATATAATTGGTGTATCTACCTATGCTGTAGGTTCCAATTAGAATTTCAGGAACTGCTTAAGCTATGGGGTACGTTTGCTTTATTATCAAATATAATTTTTGCCGTAAGAAAGAATGAATGAAAAAAGATGGGAGAATATTAATAATGCTAATTATTGTATTTGATACTAAATAACTTCAAAAACGAGTTTCTAAAGATGGTACGATCTCAACTTCAAACATGTTAATGTTTCTAATTACCTACAACTTGCTATAAAGGTAGAGTAATTAGTAGTAAATATCAGTGAGTTTGCATCTCTATATATGCCTAGGCCTTTGGGCATTCTCTAAATAGATAAGAAAACTGCTTGTAAATTAATGTAAAGACAAGGTCTTGAAGAGTCTAAAAATATCGTACGCAAGACCTCCGTTGCTTCACGGATGCTACACTAACCGAACTAGACGAATTTACACGGACAGTTTTACCAAACCTAGACAACTACTAGTCACCATTAAAATCATAAAAAATATGCGTATGTACATTGTATATTTTTATGGGCATTTGACCACTTTTTATTTCTGTTACTTTAAGTCAAAAGCACAAAATTAAATATGCATGCAAACTTATTATTTGTTGGTTCATTTACCCTTCAGTTATTTTAAGATATAATTTCTGGATCATGTTAAGATGAGTAACCCCTTGAACCTCATGTAAAGTTAAATAACTCTGTAAATTGTTAGGTTAGATTTTATTAACTTGAATTAGATTAGATTACGTTATATCACGTTACACGATATTCCGTTACGTTAGGGATAAGGTTAGGTTAGTTAACTTGTCTTGTAAATATGAATAACTAGAGCACCCTGGGGTTACTGTTCTTTACAAGATCCTAATTTTTATTTATGAAGTAAGTGTTATCATTTCATTTTGTTGTGTAGTACTTGTTCCTTTCATTCTTAAAGAGTGTACGTGATCATAACTAGATACATTTTCTTGAATCAAAGTTTTCACATTTTACTAGAGTACCTGAAGTAAGTATTTATGGGACTGCCATAGCGCAGTGGTTGAATGCTGACTCAGGAGGAGACTATTTATGGGACTGCCATAGCGCAGTGGTTGAATGCTTGACTCAGGAGAAGACAGATCTGCATTTGGGTCCATGATGAGGCATTAGGCAGGGCATCCAACCATAATTTTCCAGCTTCTATCCTTCTCTGTCTACCCCCAAATGGGGACTAATATTGACACATAATACATAAAAATAAAAATAAAAAAGTGTGTGTATGTTTACAACTAGTAATGAATGGGAGTATTATTTTATGGATCACAGCTTCCCATATATTCCCTAGTGCTTGTTTGTCTCAATTTTCTTATTTTCAGCATTAAATACTGTATGATAGGATAACAAAAAATTAAAGAAGCTAAGAAACTTAATTCACTCATGCAAAATACAAAATATAACAGTTCATGGCTTGGTCTGCAAGTTGTTTGCCATTTTATGTATCGCTATTAACACCTATTATGGGGTGGACAGACAGATTGCAGTTGGGGAATTAAGGCTGGGTGCCTCCCTCAACACAATGTGGTGGGCTCAATTACGGGTCTGTCACCTCCCGGGTTGAATGCACTAACCAATGCACTACCTTGGTTCCCGTAGCTTGGCTTCTCAGTACAAAAGCTATATTCAAATATTAAGTAGTGAAGGAATATTTCTCTCATGTTGTATGAGGCGAATAATAGATAAGTGAGTGACAGGTGCCTCTGGTAATCCCTTTTTTCCAACCTTCATGAATATTTTTTTCCTACATAAATAATAACAGGAAGAAGCAAAGGTTGGGGTGATATGGATAGGATACAGGCCCAATTTTTTTTTTTTTTTTTTTTTTATATTTTGCTTGTAGCAATAATGTAAACCTTTGCAAGAAAGGGTATTCTACCCCTTCCTTAGTCAGCTCCTACATCATACAGGGGTGATGAGAGGTATTGTGTCTATATGAAGGGCATTGTTCTCAATATGAGGTAGTGTTTCTCTGTGTGAAAAGTACTGTTTTTCTCCCATCAATGTTGGGTGCAATAAATGTAATCATAACACCATATTCTGCTGTGCTAGTAGAATGAACGTAACTGTGGCAAAGAAGTGAGTTAGGACTGCAATATACCTTTCTTATCCTAGCCTCCTCAGGCACAAAATATTTTTAGGAATAGGAATAACACACAAACTATTTACAGTATCGAAAAAACAACGAAATTCACGATGAGAGTAGGTGCACTTTTTTTATGTGTCACAATTAGTCCCTATTTAAATGAGGTTGAACACAGACTGGTGAAGTTGGGGGATTAAGGCTAGTTGCCCTTACTAATGCCTAATTGTGGTAGTGAACCTGCATCAGTCCCTTCCCAACTTGCACTCTCTTCCACCGCACTATCGCACGATGATAAGAGAGGAAAAGTGTAAAAGGCATTCATTAACAAATTTTTCCCAATAATTTCATACTACTGTATTTTTGTAGTGCATAACAAATTACAGGGAACTGATATATTGTTAGTAGTCTGATATTATTTTACAAAATCTGCCATACCATGTGGTTTTCATATTGCATGTTATATTAGCCTCGTCCTCACTCACAAAGTTACAAACTGCCCAGTCACATGCTTTTATATAATATAATCATAGTATAAAAGTAACACTAAATATTCAATCTCTCCTTCAGTACAGCACTGTAAACATGTATTTTTTCATATATTTTTTGTGCACAGAAATATACAATTATGGCCTCTTAGAACTAAAAGTAATTGGATATGCAGCCAAACTAGACTATAATTGAGGTTTAAAATACTGGAATAGCTGTCTAGCTATATGAATGTACTAATGATTATTATGTAAATTTCTTGGTGATTATATGATAAAGTAAAAGTAATTTAAAATTTTACACATTCAAAATATTGGTTAGATGTGTTCTGGCAAATGATTTCTCTTTACTAGAGATGTAAACTGAAGGGACCATTCAATATTTCATTTTCTATTCAATAGAATGCCATCTCTCACAGAAGCAACTAGGGTGGGAGAGTATAAGAGAAATGAAACAAGAATATAAGAGAAATGAAACAGCAAAACTTCATCCTCCTTTGCCCATCTCAACTCTTGTCTCAGCTGTTTAGTAGATAAATATCTTCAAGGATATACAGCAATAACTGCAAGCCCCCTTCCCAAATTTTCTTTATAGTCACTGATCCACTTACATACATATACAATGGCTGCAATCCCCCTTGTAAGGGGGTGGCCGAGTCCAAACATTCACATTCACCAGAAGCCAAACATTCCTCGATCACTCCTTGCTTCACATGAACAAGTAAAATGGATGATGGTCTTTCTCCAAATTATATCATTCAGGTTTAACTTTATGCATAGCTGTGAAAGCCTCAAAAGAAATTACGGATAAGGAATTTTCCGTAATATAATGAACTCTATGGAATTTAGCACACTTGTGTTCCTGTAAAACTATCTTAATTTCTCTTCTAGAGTGTATGTACTTGGGCCAGACTACCCAATATTTGAAAATTTACGAGAGTGGATACTAAGATACAAAATATCATAACTAATAATGTATAAATGACAGTGATTCCATTCAAAGAAATTTTTATTTTGATATTAATAAGCTTACCTTAGTACTAAAGAGACGAGAAATGTTCATCTTTGTACTCAGTCATGGGAGTATGGGGATTGCTGAAAAAAGAAGAAGTAAAGTATGAGATTGTGAATGCGCAAAATGACCAGTTTAATTTAAGGGAATGCATAGAGCCACAGTCTGCAGACTGATGCATAGAGAAAGCAGATAATTAAAGCATTTAAAAAAGGATATATATGATTGAATATGAATTGATTAATATTTTATTATTCCAAAATAGTCTAAAATAATTGTGAATGCAGCGATAAAGTAAAGTGTAAAAAGAAAGTACAGGATGGGCCAATAGTCACAGCTTTTAACTTCATCTCCTCCAACTTTCTAGGTGAGGGATTACTACTTGATAGGGATGCAGTCCTCTAAATCGTGTTGGTATTAAAGAGTAGTGATTAATAGGAAGAGTCTCAACAAGGCAATACCTCACCCAGAAGGGCGAAGAAATTAAAATAATTAAATTAACTTTTGGCCCACTCTGTACATATAGAGGGTGAATTCCACCCAATCAGGCCCATGTCACCAGTCGTTTTCAAATTAATATTTTAGTACAGCTGTTCCTCATCTTACACAGTCAGCAGCTTCCTCAACCCCTAGTGTTTTCCAGAAACTGTGTATGCTCAAATCCGCATATGTTCAAAACTTTGTTATTCAAATCAACGTAGGATGAGGGCTCATTGTAATACTGATGCCATTTAAATAATGTTATCAATAAATTTTTATATTACAACTTAGCATATGTTGACTAAAAGTACTATTGTTCTGTATTCATAAAAATCATGTACACAGTCCTGAAACAGTATGCCATACCTACTTTGGTTTTATTATATACAAAACTCATTAATATGTCACCTGAAGAACTATAATAACACTTCTGAAATATTAGAGTGATTAGAGGCTATTTGCTTAATAAGAATGTTGCTAATATTAACAAGCTTAATGCTTTTTTATCTTTAAATTCCATTTCATAATTGCCTTTTATTCCTTGTATTTGCTTACAACTCATTAATTCTCCCCATTATGAGGGTGGATATATACACTCAAAATATTGCTGTAGACCAAGGATAGTGAAAAGATACCTATCTATATATCTCTGCTCGTGCATACTGTCTTGCACAATCCTACATAGCGGGAATATGCTTCTGTCTTGTTCTTAGTTTCTTGTAATGGTTATGCAAATTTTCTAGATCTCATTTATATTTAGAAAAGTAAGGTATGGGTTACAAATATAAATATTTAAAATTACTATCACGTAGTATTCATGTGAAAGCATTTAAACATATCAAATCATCCATACAGGTCAGGAAATTGAAACCTGTACCAACATCCAGTTGTAAAGGATGTAATTGTTTGATCAAAAGTTATATAAAAGTACCTCATGGAATTGATGGTAAACTGTTGCATGCAGTGAAGAGTTTGTATGAGGGCAGTAGAGCTTGTGTTAGGGTAGGGAATGAAGTGAGTGAGTGGTTTCCAGTGAGTGTGGGACTAAGACAAGGATGTGTGATGTCACCATGGCTGTTCAATCTGTATATTGATGGAGTCGTAAGAGAGGTGAATGAGTGAGTGCGTGGGCGAGGTCTGAGAATGGTAGATGGGGATGATAATGAGTGGGAGCTGAATCAGTTGCTGCTTTGCAGATGATACTGTGGTGGTGGCAGATTCAGAGGAGAAGCTGTGTCAGTTAGTGTCAGAATTTGGAATGGTGTGTGAGAGAAGGAAGTTGAGAGTGAATGTAGGAAAGAGTAAGGTTATAAGGTGTACAAGAAATGAGGATGGTGCTGGACTGAATGTGATGTTGAATGGAGAGACACTTGAGGAAGATGATCAGTTTAAGTATTTAGGCTCGGTTATAGCTGCAAATGGTGAAGTGGAAGCAGATGTGTGTCACAAAGTGAATGAAGGATGTAAAGTGTTGGGTGTGTCGAAAGGAGTGATAAAGAATAGAGGGTTGGAAATGAATGTTAAGAAAGTTTTGTATGAGAAAGTGGTTGTGCCAACTGTGATGTATGGATCAGAGTTATGAGGTATGAAAGTAAGTGAGAGACGGAAACTAAATGTGTCTGAGATGAAATGCCTGAGGAGTATGATCGGTGTATCTCGGCTGGATAGGGTTAGGAATGAAATGGTGAGAGCAAGAATGGGTGTGAGGAGAGAATTTGCAGACAAAGTAGATATGAATGTTTTGAGATGGTTTGGCCATGTGGAAAGGATGGATGATGAAAGACTGCTGAAAAAGGTGATGAATGCGAGAGTTGATGGGAGAAATGCTAGAGGGAGGCCTAGGTTTGGGTGGATTGATGGAGTAAGGAGAGCCCTGAATGATAGGAGGATGGATGTGAGGGAAGCAAGTGAGCGTGGTAGGAACAGGAATGAGTGGCGAGCGATTGTGACGCAGCCCTGATGGGCATCTGCTGTTACCATGGGGCTGCATCTTACAGAGGTAGCCATGTGGTAGGGGTAGTAGGGGAATTGGCAGTTATGAAGCGACACAGGTTGTGGAAGAGGGGGGGGGGGCTGTGGCACTCCAGCAGTGCCATCTGAACGGTCGCTAGCTCCCTCGTCATTGCCCATAGAGCAAAGTAATCCCCTTGTTGTTTCTTGTTTTTTTATGTCGGCTTCCCCCCCAATTGGGGGAGACAGTCAAGGTAAATAGATAGACCTCAAGGCAGAATGCTCACATTTTAAGAGTCTGAAATTAAAGGTACATGATTCAATTCTAGACCCTTAGAGGAGGTTTGATAAAAAGACCTGACAGGACATTCAATCACTTGACTATTGTAGTTGACAGTTATCCCTAAGTATAGCTATCCTGACTCGTGTCCTCCACAGATTCATGCTAGTCCATATGCTGATTTTTTATATAATTAAAAACAAGTCTATGTTAATATGCCATTCCGAACAAGATGAGATTTGTACAACTTCATTAATGTTGTTTATACAAGACCGAGTAAAGTTAAGTCAGATGACCAGAGAACCTAGTACTGTATTTTCAATGTTCTTGAATGTTATTTTCCATATATCGTATATAACCCTTTGGGGCCTAGTCTATGCACCAGTTTAAAAATAGTAAAAAGAAGATAATGAAACTTGAATTAACTCTGTTTTTAACTTTTTTGTTCAGCTGACAGTCTACTTGAAATGAATTTACAATTTATTTACTCCTATGCCAGGATAGAGGTGGATAAATATTTTGTAAAACTGTATGTCTGGGATGAAGTGGGGAGAGTCACACTCTATAAATCTGCAAAACACCACAATTATAGCAGACTACAGTAATTCCATATTAATGGCCTTGCATTAATCTAAGCTTCACTCTGGCTAGCTAACTGGTAAATAAACTGAAAATTAGTAAAGTATTGTAAATTTAGTAAAGTTATGTCTTCTCTATTGTCTTTTTAGTTTTCAGGCTATAAACTATCTTTTGTAAATGTGGTAATGGTAAAACTGTATTATAATAAGCTGTGTAAAGCTAAAGCAATTAGTATGATGTCTGATCAACACTTATCAGATGAATTGAGCCCTCCTCAGCAGTCTTAGGAAGAGAAATAATATTTTGTGCAGCGTATCTGAGCTGAAAATGAGATCAAAGGGCGGGGTCTTTTTATCAGCCACATGTTGAATAGGCATCACCTTCTGAAAATACGACAATTAACTCTTCTATTTAATGGAGTGCCTATGACAGAGCGTTATTAACTTGCATTTAAGTCTTCTACGTCTATTATCTACTTAAATAATGTACGAACGAATCAAAGTCCAGTGTACTTCTAGGATGATTAGTGAACATATTGTACGAATATTTCTAGCTTTACAGTGATTACTATGAAATAAAAAATCTTTTACTGCCGAAGTGCACGTGTTTGTATTTAATAATGATTCCTGTACGGTCCATTCAAAAGCAGAACAAGAACATAGCTGTCTAAGGTGATATATAACTTGTTTTTAGGCGTCGTTTAATATCACTATTAATCACCATTCAAATGGGGGTGGACATACAAACTGGAACTGGGGAATTAAGGCTGGATGCCCTTCTTTACACTCTGAAGTGGGCTTGAATACAGGTGTGTCATTTCCCCTGGCAAGTGCCAGTAATATATTCCTAATAAAATAACATTACAGACTATTTATTGAAGCATCTATCTTGTCGTCATATTACAAAATAAAAAGAAGAGTAAGGTGGAATTTCTTCTTGATCGCAGTCTGCTGAAATATATCCTAAACTATAGTAGCTAGTTACAGTGCTGACTTCTTGGGGACCGCGGCAGTGCAGTGGTCATAGCGCTTGACTTAGGAAATGACAATCCCATGTTCGAGCCCACCTTGGGGTGTTTAATTGGAGAGGCATCCAGCCTTAATTTCCTAGCTCTAACCTGATTGTGATTACCTAATTGTGTTTACGGGAAAGAGCCCAAAGCTCGTATCTTCCCTAGTTGAATGGGGACTAATAGCGACACAATACGTAAAAAAAATGACTTCTTGGGGACCACGGTAGCGCAATGATCAGGGAATATGACTCGGGAATAGACAAACCCATATTCGAGCCCACTGTGGGGTGTTAAGATAGGAATTAAGCCTAAATTCCCCAATTCCAACCTGTTTGTCCCACCCCCATTCGAATGGGGACCTACAAAATAGCAAACAACAACAGTGTTGACATATTAACACTGCAATTATATCCTAACATTTGGTCCCAGTATAACTGGCACCGAGGAGAAGAAAACTAATTACTTAACATAAGAAAATACATAATTTTTCCAAGTCCCTAAGAATAAATGTAGAAATTCTTACTTAAGGGTCAAGAACAGGTGTGAAATCTATAGAAAAAAAATAATTCTGTGGCTATATATAAATACTAGTTCATTGCATTTGTTAAGTATTAGTTTAAAGAATGATTTAAGAGTGAACACTATAAAATTTATAAAAGGAGAGATTTACATGTTACAGGAAAAGATTGGTAAACTAAATATGAAATATACAATAAAAAAAAGATTATTTAGTGTAAGAGTATATATATATATATATATATATATATATATATATATATATATATATATATATATATATATATATATATATATATATATATATATATATATATATATATATATATATATATATATATATATATTGTTGAATATGACCGCTGTTTTTGCATTTGCAATTTTCTTGTATAACTTTTCCAAAGTTCTTACAATAACTTTTTCATTATTGTTGAGACTATATAATAAGTCGGATAATTCAAGAGAATTCATAATGTTTCGTACAGCTTCGTACATTGTGAAATGATTATCTATTTTGTGGTGGATGGAGGTTATATATGATATCTACTATCCACCTTTAGTTTATATTCACCAGAAAGATTCAGTATTTCTGCGAAGTTTCCAAAGTTGCTGGAGGATGGACCCCAAGCATCCTTATCTCTGGCCTCTGCTCTTTACTCTCAGAGTTGGTAGAGTAATACAATTCGGCGTTTGCACATTCATAGAAGGATCTAACTTATGAATGTATAGAGCTTCTAGAATTTGCAGACGTCGAAAATGTTTTTCTGTATGTAGTATCTTCGTATTTTCCTCCAACATTTTACGTGTGATGGAGGTCTGGTGTTCTTTCATCATATGATTTTTGGGGGCGCCTTCTTGTAAGTGAAATGTTAGTCTCTTTGTCAATTTAGTTGTTGTCATACCAATATAAGACGATTGAAGACTGTAGTCTTCATGGGGGCATGTATATTGGTAGACTACATGACTTTGTTGGAAGAGACTTTCGTTAGTTGTGGGCTTGTTTCTTAATATAAGCTCTCTCTCGTCTTTTTTGTTATGTAATAAATGTGGAACTCCACTTTCTTATCCGGACTAGTACTTTTGACTCCTCATCTAATAATATCTTTCATTGCTTTTTCTTCTTTCTTGTAATCACTATTCATGATGCCTTTAAAATACAGCTTTATATTTTGTTTATTTACCGTTTCTGTAGATGTTGTTGAGTACATTTCCTTTTTAAAATAGTGATTGAGATGCTTTTCTATTTGCCCATTTACTTCTTTATTAGAGTATCCATTATTAATAAAAACTTGTGATACTCTTTCTAATTCTGCGTCTACTCTTTTCCAGTCAGAGCAGTGAATAAGAGCTCTTTTTATGTAAGCTTTAATTACTGTTGTTTTATATTTCTGAGGGCATTCACTTTCTTGATTTAGGCATATTCCTAAGTCTGCTTCTTTACTATGAGCTTTTGTAGAGAAGGTATTGTTCTTCACTGTAAGGTATATGTCTAAGAAGGGGAGTGCACCATTTATATTAAGCTCATGGGTAAAGTTTAATATGGAATTTACTGTAAGTTGACTTCCAAGTTCCATGAGCTCTTCAATAGTACTAGTACATACAAATATATCATCTATGCATCTACAGTATATGATGGGATATTAAATATTATCGAATACTTTTTCCTCAAAATTTCCTATATAGAAGTTGGCAAATAAAGGTCCAAGAGGTGAGCCCATAGCTACATACTACATACAGAAAAACATTTTCGACGTCTGCAAATTCTAGAAGCTCTATACATACATAAGTTAGATCCTTCTATGAATGTGCAAACGCCAAATTGTATTATTCTGCCAACTCTGAAAGTAAAGAACAGAGGCCAGAAATAAGGATGCTTGGGGTCCATCCTCCAGCAACTCTAGAAACTTCACAGAAATACTGAATCTTTCTGTTGAATATAACTAAAGGTGGATGTTAGATATCATATATAACCTCCATCCACTACAAAATAGATAATCATTTGACTATGTACGAAGCTGTACGAAACGTTATGAATTCTCTTAAATTTTCCGACTTATTATATCGTCTCAACAATAATGAAAAAGTTATTGTAAGAACTTCGGAAAAATTATACAAGAAAATTGCAAATGCAAAAACAGCGGTCATATTCAACAAACTATGTATACAAGAAAATTTACTGGAAAAAAAAAAAAAAAAAAAAAAAATATATATATATATATATATATATATATATATATATATATATATATATATATATATATATATATATTTTTTTTTTTTTTTCATTGCGGCGATGCTCTCACAAACTGAAAATACTGTTAACGTAAAGAAAATAAGGAAAGTACTGTATTTTAGTCTTTTCTTTTGTACTAAATAAAGAATAATTGAAAAAAAATTATTTAATGAATCTGAGGATGAATAATGTGAAGGATGAAGAGGCTGGATGGTTGATTCAATATGTGCGGAGGAGTACAAAAGGATGAATAATATAAGTATGGTATGTAATTTTATACATGTATGAACGGAGAGGCAAAGGCTGGCTGACTATACATATAACATAAAATGCATGTTTGAGAGAGAGAGAGAGAGAGAGAGAGAGAGAGAGAGAGAGAGAGAGAGAGAGAGAGAGAGAGAGAGAGAGAGAGAGAGAGAGAGAGAGAGAGTACACCCAAACAGACTGACAGAAACAGACAGGTGTAGGTGAGAGAGAGAGAGAGAGAGAGAGGAGAGAGAGAGAGAGAGAGAGATAGAGAGAGAGAGAGAGAGAGAGAGAGAGAGAGAGAGAGAGAGAGAGAGGAGTACACCCAAACAGACTGACAGAAACAGACAGGTGTAGGAGAGAGAGAGAGAGAGAGAGAGAGAGAGAGAGAGAGAGAGAGAGAGAGAGAGGAGAGAGAGAGAGAGTACGCCATGCCATTGAGTAAAATTCGTACAAGGGAACATAAGTGAGTGCGGTTGTGTAGCACGAGTAAGAGTAGTTGTGTAGCATGAGTGAGTGAGTGAGTATGTGTGGGAGTATATGTATGTGTGAGAACAGATGAGTCACTAGGCTTTCTTCAGTGCTCTACGTCAGTCTGTGGGAATAGCACCGACATTCTTACTCGGAGTGGGGATAGTTCACTCTCCCTCTCGTGCCATCCCTCTCTCACTCTCTCCCTCTCGTTTCTGTTTGACGTGAAGCACACCAAGACTCTCTCTCTCTCTCTCTCTCTCTCTCTCTCTCTCTCTCTCTCTCTCTCTCTCTCTCATTCTATATATATAAAAGGCATTTACTACATCAGTATTCGAGAGGCAGGGATGGTGCAAGTTCATACGAATATTCAAAGCGAATTTACAACTACAATTTATTTCAATATTTTTGTTATTAATGAATTAATTTATATCTATTATCATTCCTTCGATTTTAAAACACACTGACTCAAAGACACTATTAATAACTATTCCATTCAGTATTTATGTGTGCCTATCAGTGTTATTCTGAGGTAGAAATGGCTTATAACAAGAGAGAAGAGTGATAAGAATGAGAAAAACAGATTAAAAAGTCGAAACAGTTTTTGTGAAAGTAGAAAAAGAAAATAAGTGTTATTAGTGATAAACATATAAAAGGTCAGTGTTTTTACTTAACAAGTTTGTATTTGTGTGTGTTTTTTTATATACAATAATAAGGATTTGTTTTCAGTAAATACGAATGTGTTTGTAAGTGCCAAACACATGTTTGGAGTTAATAGAGCTTAGTAATTATAAAGCTAGATTTAAGTACTATTATTTCTAAGCGTATTGGTATTTGCGAAAACTATATATATATATATATATATATATATATATATATATATATCTATATATATATATATATATACAGAGAGAGAGAGAGAGAGAGAGAGAGAGAGAGAGAGAGAGAGAGAGAGAGAGAGAGAGAGAGAGAGAGAGATCAATTAAATATAATGTAAAACAATGTAAAAACAAAAGTTACAAGTAGAAAATTACTTTGAAATTACAACGAAGAATAAAGTAAAGAATGGTTTTAATAATTTCCTAAGGAGAGTTCGTAATAATAATAATAATAATAATAATAATAATAATAATAGTAAGACAAAAAATGTGGGTGGTGCTCGCTTATTTAATTACCAAACTGTACTCGTGGGAAAGAGTATAATGCTTGTAAAAGTATCCTTCACCTGGCCAATTCTTTACTAGTCCCTGACACTTATCATACCTTTCCTTAACATTTTTTTTTTAGTGAGCGACACCAGGACGGAAACAAAACCAGCCCTCAATGGGTCTGGGCACCAAAAAAACATAAAATATATAGAAACAGACATGAAGAGTGTTGTGACTTGTCAGATGAGAAGGGATAATAAGAGATGTGTAACAAATATCCAAGATTATTCGGTGTTGATGTAGGCATAGAAAAAGAACCGTAACTGAAGGAAGAGTTAACATCGAACTGTCCTGGACAGTCCCATTTAAGTCCAAAAGACCTTTCAGCTGTAGTATCGCAATGGGCGGATGGTGCCATGGGCCAACCTACTACATGAATATGAATGCATTAAGCATCGACAACATCCTTTTTTAGCGAATTCCAATTGATTCCCGACTATCCTTATACGGGAGTTTTTTTGTGTGTGTGTGTGTGTGTGTGTGATTACCTAATTGATTACCTAATTGTGTTTACGGGAAAGAGCCCAAAGCTCGTATCTTCCCGTCTCCTCATCGGTTCCATTTTATACTTAGTGATACTTATCATACCTTAGTGATACTTAGTGTGTGTGTGTGTGTGTGTGTGTGTGTGTGTGTGTGTGTGTGTGTGTGTGAAGATGTTATCTTGCAATGTTTTTCAAACTATCACCTCTGGTTTTAAAGTCACTTCCAATTATATTCTTCTGGTTTCAAGGGCTGGTACACCTAGCTCCTGTTGTGTGCGTTTGTGTGTACGTAAGAGAATCAATGTTTTATATATCATAGTATCTCTCCTTATTCCAATTTCCCTTCTTGTTTCAAGAAGTGGTAAATCTAATTCCTGTGTGAGTGTCTATGTGCGTATAAGAGCGGTGTTTTATATATCAACGCATCTTATCCTAACCCAGCTATATTATCTTGGCTTCAAGTGATGGTAAATCTAACTCTTGTTGTGTGTGTGTAAATCTAAGAAGTATTTCTCTAACTGGGCTCACGGGAAAGAGCCCTATGGATGTGCGTGCATGTGTAAATAAGAAGAGTGACGTATTCTATATCGCCCAAAGAGAACGTGCACAGAAATTGCCTTAAGTGACAAAGTAATTAAGGAAGGAGCTCTTAAAATAACCAACCCACATAGCGCAGCTCACTTCTTACTACTGCTGCCTCTCGGTTGGCCTTGTCTGCTCTGTCTTTGACTCACGCGCGTCAACACATACACATACACATATATGTACGTACGTACATACATGCATACATAAAAATACATTGATACATACATACTTCCACATAAATATTCATATACATTTACATACTATTATATACATAAATAGATGCATACATGCAAATAAATAAATATATTATTATTATTATTATTATTATTATTATTATTATTATTATTATTATTATTATTATAGTTGTTGTTGTTGTTGTTATTATTATTAGTAGTAGCAGTATTAGTAGTAGTAGTTATAGAATAGTAGTAGTGGTAGTAACAGTAGTATATATAGTAGTAGTAAGTAACTTTCTGTTACTGTTAGTAATCACTAATTATATAGAATGGTACAGTCGGTAACGGACTGATTTATGCTCTAAGTTCGAATCCAGGTCAGGGGCAGATAGATGCATCATTATCACACACACACACACACACACACACACACACACACACACACACTTTTATATATATATATATATATATATATATATATATATATATATATATATATATATATATATATATATATATATATTATTATTATTATTATTATTATCATCATCATTAAGAATTTTATTAATTAATATATTAGTTCTTTAATTCTATAATAAATATTTAAAAACAAAAGAAAATAATAAAAAAAAATATTTACTATTGTGGAGCAGGAATATAAATATGTAAGCATTAACAATAAGGGCATCTGAATCTATATGCATGAGCTGTACACGTATAATGCAATGCATGTACGATTCTCAAATAAACATTCATGCATGAATACATACACACATACATACATGCATGAATACATACATACATGCATGCATACATACATACATACAAACATGCACGGTTACTTATACGAGGGCAGAAAGGCACAAACAGAGGTCATATACTAAATAAAGAAATATTGCCAGACAAGTGATCATCCACTTTATGACTTGGTAATGGGGAATTACAATAAAACAGCTAATTATCACATAGGAGGAAACAAGCATAAAATACATACATACTTAAGTATTTGCCAACTGAAATTCCACACACACACACACACACACACACACACACACACACACACACACACACACACACACCACACACACACACACACACACTCTCTTCACTTGGAATCCTTCAACTTTTTGTCAGTGAGGCAACATGGCTTCAGAGAAGGTAGATCAACAGTAACCAACTTATTAGAATTTTATGATGAGGTAAGCCAAATCTTACAAGAAAGAGAGGGCTGGGCAGATTGCATATTCCTAGACTTCCAGAAAGCGTTTGACACTGTTCCACATGGGAGACTTATTAGGAAGCTGCAATCAATGGCTAGAATAGGTGGAAATGTTTTGGAATGGATAAAAACTTACTTAGAAGGAAGGGAACAGAGGGTTAGAGTAAGACACTCAGTGTCTGAATGGAAAAGAGTTAGTAGTGGAGTTGCACAGGGTTCAGTTTTAGGGTCACTTTTGTTCCTTGTATATGTAAATGACCTACCAGAGTCTGTAAATTCATTCATGAATATGTTTGCAGATGATGCAAAGATTGTGAAGAAAGTAAAACACGAGAACAATGGTAGAGAACTTCAGGAGGATCTAAATAATCTGCATGAGTGGTCAGAAAAGTGGCTAATGAAATTCAATACTTCAAAATGTAAGGTAATGAGAATGGGTACAAGTGCAAGAAGGCCCAAGCTTGACTACTCGGTTGCTGGAGTACAACTTCAAGAGACAGAAAATGAAAGAGATCTGGGAGTAAACATACTGGCAGATTTGTCTCCAGAAATACATATAAATGGCATAGTAAGGGCAGCATATGCATTCTTATCAAATGTAAGGGTAGCCTTCAGGCACATGGACAAGGAAATGTTCAGAAATATTTATGTAACCTATGTGAGGCCAAAACTCGAATATGCAGCCCCCTTTTGGAATCCGCACTTGAAAAAGCACATAGCTAAGCTTGAAAAAGTTCAAAGACATGCCACGAAACTGGTGCCAGAAATACGCAGTCTCAGTTATGATGAGAGGCTGAGGGAATTAGACTTACCATCACTCGAAGCTAGGAGAGTGAGGGGGGATATGGTGACAGTCTTTAAATTCCTTCATGGTTATGATAGAGTGGATAGGGATCGATATTTTGATATGGCTGGCTCTAGAACTAGAGGTCATAGTTTGAAGCTTGGTAAGAAAACTTCTTTGCAGGATGTAAGGAAATACTTTTTCAGTGTAAGAGTAGTTGATAATTGGAATTCGCTAAGCGAGGAGGTAGTTAATGCTATCTCAATCCATAGTTTTAAGGACAGGTATGATAAGTATCACTAAGTATAAAATGGAACCGATCAGGAGACGGGAAGATACGAGCTTTGGGCTCTTTCCCGTAAACACAATTAGGTAATCACACACACACACACACACACACACACACACACACACACACACACACACACACAATTTTATATATATATATATATATATATATATATATATATATATATATATATAATATTATTATCATCATTAAGAATTTTATTAATTAATATATTAGTTCTTTAATTCTATAATAAATATTTAAAAACAAAAGAAAATAATCTTCTTCTTCTTCTTCCTCTATTTGCGTTCCCATTTTCATATGGGGTCGCATCTCTTCACTAGTCGTCTCCACTGGTTTCGGTCCATCACTTGCTCCTCCCCCAGCTGTCTCTCTCTGAGATCCTCCTTCAGTCGGTCCTTCCACCGTAGTTTAGGTCTTCCTCGTCTACGTCTGCCCTCCACGTCCATCTCCATCACTCTCACACCCACGTAGTCTTCTTCTCTCCTCTTCACATGACCGAACCACTGTAATCTCCTCTCCTGCGCTTTCGCCGACGCCTCCACCACCTTCACTGTACCTCTGATCCGGTCATTTCGTATCCTGTCCTCCCTCGTCACCCCACACATCCACCTCAGCATTCTCATTTCTGCGACATCTATCTTCCTTTCTTGAACCTTTTTCACCGGCCACGTCTCTGCTCCGTACAGCAACGCTGGTCTCACAACTGACTTGTACACATTTCCTTTCACTCTAGCACTGATTTTCTTGTCACATAGCACCCCTGATGTTCTCTTCCAGCTGTTCCACGCTACCTGGATCCTATGATCAATCTCTCTCTCTAGGTCTCCATCCTTCGTTACGTAGGAGCCGAGGTATTTGAAGGCGCCCGCCTTTGGGAGCTTGTGGTCTTGCATGAACAGGTCGCCTCCTTGTGTCACATTGCACTCCAGGTACTCCGTTTTCTGTCTGCTCACCTTCAGTCCGTAATCCTCCAGCAAACCCCTCCATAGCTCCAACCTCTCTTGCAATTCTTCACGGCTCTCGGAGACCAAAACAATATCGTCTGCAAAGAGCATGCTCCATGGTGCCTCCTTTGTCACTTCCTCCACCATCACATCCATGAGAAGGTTAAATAGATAGGGGCTAAGAGCTGATCCCTGATGGAGTCCAACTTTCACCTGAAAAGGCTCTGTAGTGCCAACTGTACTTCTTACTCTTGTTGTGGCTTCCCTGTATATGTCCTGAACTATCTTGACATACTTCTCCTTCACTCCCAA
>JAXCGZ010009526.1:95000-100000 GCA_037179515.1 Halocaridina rubra
CAAATGTTTAACATTAAACGAAAATAAAAGCTTTAAAAGTACATGCATACCTGCAAACATACATACATACACATATAAATAACGTGTTATATACTCAATACAAAAATTAACAAAGTATTCTATATTCTGCATGAAAATGCTTTCGAAGAGATATGCTGCATCAAGTTAAATATTGAAACTAATCTGGTAACAATGCTGGTAAAGCTTAAAGCACCACTAAGAAATCTCCCTAAACATACACATTAATGAATATGACTCATTCTGGTCCTTGGGAGAGGCTAAATTCTATCGCATTACATCATTAAAGAGCTAAATTTAACATTCTTTCAGCCTGCCAGCTGGCAATGTCTGGCAACTGTCTCTCAGTGTTTGGTTTAACTAATCAAATCGCTGGCTGAGTTGCCACATTTTTTTTAATTTCTATAAGGCCATTACAGTCTGTTTACAGTATAACTGTGAAAATAGAGGGTGGAGGTGGTGAGATTATATTTTAAAGAAATTACTACTATTACCACTTTTTTACTACTACTACTTTCTTTACTAAACCCTCACATTCAACCTGATATATCACCACTTTTTTCTACTTCTATTGCTACTGCCAATACTACTACTACTACTACTACTACTACTACTACTAATGCTGTAGCTTTTTATTATTAAACTTTTATATTTAACCTGTTATACTAACTCTTTCAAAGGCTACAACAAAAAACAAAAACATCGACTATTACTACTATTACCACTACAACTTCTACTACTATTACCACTACAACTGCCACTACTATTACTCCTACTACTTCATCTGCTACTACTATTACTACCACCAAGGACAGATACAAAACGTATTCTAATTAGCACGTCAAGCAATGACGTCATTACAAAAAATAAACATTAAAACATCTATTCTGCCGACTATTTTATACACGAGAGCTGCGGGACGGATATTTCTGCTCTTAGAGAAGCACAAACTTTTGAAGATACTGTTGTACTATTGGTTCCACACATTCAATGATGTATTCACTGGGGTTAAAGCAAGGAGTTAGTTTAATACACTGTAATTGTTTTTTCTTCTGAATGCTGTAGAATAGCATCACGTTTTGGGCATATGTGGCAGCTTGAAGTTACTGAAATTTACGCATAAACCAACATAAAATTATATTAACGCTATTCTACAATTATCACAGATACTAATGTCTGTTGCCACAAATACCCAAGACGTGAAGTGGGTCAAAAAGTTGTCAGTGACGAAATATCTTTATTCATCTATTCATTTCCTTATTCATTGTTTACGTATTTATATATTTTGTCTTCAAATACATTTGTATATTATATATCTATGTATTTATTTATCAATGAATTCATTTCATCTAAATGACCCTACTTTAGTCACGCTCATTTTTGACCCAACAAAAGAAGGTAATAGGATTTTTCGTATGGCAAAGCTCATGCTCACTCAGCAGCTTCATTGATTACACACTATTAACTAAATTTCTTTTTTTTCATTTAAGGTGTTTTTAACTAGTTTCTCTCTGGTTTTGGTAATATGACTTTCTGATCACAACCCTCATTATCTGCCCGGGCTTGGAGCCGGTACCCAATTGCGCTGGCTTGCATCCGCCGATGACTTCTTTTTCTTTTACAGTATATTCTTTGACTCAGCCACCCTCCTTATAAGGGGAAATTGGCTTTGGTGTGTGGATATGGATGAAAAATATTTTTTTTACATAATTCTACGGGAATAGACTGCCCTGTATCATATATTTAGGTCGACTCTATGGGTAGTCACCGTGGCTCAAACGGTATTGTCCGCGACTCTGAGGTGTCAGGTCGAGGGTTCGCGCCCCGTCACGGTCTGAGGTTAGCAAGGGCATGCACTCAGGGTAACGATTACATCTGCCAAAACAAGTCCTTCGCAAGAAGGCAACCGTCCTAGCCCTTGGTTGAAAAGGAAATCCGTGACGTAAAACCAGAACAAACAATCGGGAATGATAAAACCTAGTTCGATTATACCTTGGGGTGTAAAAAAGGTCATTCTGCCTTAATTCTCCAGGTCAAGCCTGTCTGTGTCCACCCCCACTTAAATAGGGATTAATATTGACTTATAGAGGAGGAGGAGGAGGAGGAGGAGGAGGAGGAGGAGGAGGAGGAGACGAAGAAGAAGAAAAGAAGAAAAAGAAGAAGAAGAAAAAGGAAGAAGAAGAAGAAGAAGAAGAAGAAGAAGAAGAAGAAGAAGAAGAAGAAGAAGAAGAAGAAGAAGAAGAAGAAGAAGAAGAAGAAGAAGGAGGAGGAGGAGGAGGAGGAGGAGGAGGAGGAGGAGGAGAAGAAGAAGAAGGAGAAGGAGGAGTAGGAGGAGGAGGAGGAGGAGGAGGAGGAGGAGGAGGAGGGAGGGAGATTTGTTGCCTATGTCTATAAATATTTAGTTTAGTGAGTCAAAAATAAAACTCTTTGAGAAGCCACAAGCTATGGAGTGAGAGGGATTCTCTAACATCGGTGTTCTTAAAGTTAGGGAAATTCTCAAGTCTCAGATTCTGTGTTACTTTGTTTTCTACTACAAAACCAATAAAAACGATGGATTGGATTCGGTTTTACGTCACGAACTCCCTTTTCTACTAAGGGCTAGGACGGTTGCCTTCTTACGAAGGACTTGTTTTGGCAGATGTAATCGTTATCCTGAGTGTATGCCCTTACTAACCTCAGTCCGTGACGGGGCGCGAACCCTCGACCTGCCACCTCAAAGTCGCAGACGCTACCATTTTGACACGGAGACTACTAAAACGATAGATTTTGAATAATATATCGTAAGCAGAAAAATAATTAATAATGTATATAGGCATCTTGAATTTACAATAACCGTAATCTCCTTAATAAAGGGGATGGTCGAGTCAAAGCACCTCATCTCACCCGTCAGTCTTTGAGAATGAAGGTTTACCACAAATCCCCCCCCCACCAACATGATACCGTTAGAGTCGCCCACAGGTTGAGTGGGCAAAGTTCATCTGAAATGGGACCAGACACCTGTAGTTGATACACCTGTTCCAATATACAGCACTGAGTAGGTGCGGGAAAATTGTTTGGCCCGCGTCACCTCTTCATAACCTCTCTACACCTATCACTTCACCGCTCTACTGAACAGTTACTAAACAATCTGGAAATATTATCACAAATATTTTCAAGATTTCTACTGAAGAAATGTACCCCACTTGCACTGTGGGTGACCCAAATAGTGTGGTTGTGGGCAGTGTTAAGATGTGAGATATGGGGATAGTGGGTGTGTGCTTTGACTCCGATATCCCCTTTACAAGTGAGATTACTACCCATGCAGCTGTATATAAGCGCATATATTCTGAAGTTTTATTGAAATTTGCTATATGCTCCTTCAGATGAGCTGTGCCCCTTTTACTCTGCTGATGACCCAAGCAGTGAGCTTGGGGAGTATTATGACGTGAAAAGGGGTGATTGTGTCTCCTGGTGAATAAGTGTGTGCTGTGACCCGGCCATCCCTCTTAAAAGTATTTATATGTAAGGAAAGACCTAATTGTAATTACGGGAAAGAGCCATATGCTCGTACCTCCCAGTATGTATGTATGTATGTGTGTATGTATGCATGTATGTACGTATGTATGTATGTATGTATGTGTGTATGTATATATGTATAAGATAAGTTATAAATGAATATCCAATCAGGCAGCTCTGTTTTTAAGGTACATACATATTCTTAAGAATCATTTTAAGACTCGTAGTGAATTACTCCCCAGGTTTCCATCCTGCGTCATAAAGATTTATATTAATGCCTCGAGGGGTACAGTCATAAACAAAGTTATGATAATGCTTGGGGTAATTATAATGGTTATGATAATTAGGTTAATGATGATGATGATGATGATAGCAATGATTTTTTTAAGGTCTTTTTATTTAGTTCATGAAAGGAATTTATCTTTTTTCAGGTATTAAAATTTTTTTCATCAAATGATAGAAAATATTGGAAAACTTTTAAGTTAAAAATGTTTCTTTAAATATCAGATTTTTTAAAATGGTAAAAACATCTTTGGAATATTTTCGCATAAAAAAAAAAAATTCTTGTAAAAACTGGAAAATAAACAAAATAATATATATATATATATATATATATATATATATATATATATATATATATATATATATATATATATATATATTTCTGGAGTGACCAGAGGGGGTTCCAGGTAAGGGGTCCATGGCCCAAAATGTTAAGAGCATGTGAAGTCCACATTAGTTCGTTCAGAACGTTTATGCATTTTTTTTTTATGTTCTAATGTTTTTTTCAAAAACAGTTTTATTTAATTTTTTTATTTTGAACTGTTTTATTTTTTATTTTTTAAACTTTTATTTATTCAAACCTTTCTCAACAATTTTTGAAAGTACATTTTCTGAGTATTTTTCAGTTTCTTTTTCATATTTTTACAATTCTTTTTAATATTTTTTTAATATTTTAATAAAAAAAAAATATATACTTTTCTTTGAAAAGTTTTAAACGACCCCCTTGAGAAGGCCCCATGAGAATAGTTTCCAACCTCAGGACCATGAATCCCTTGCCTGTGGCCCCTTTCCAGGCAGTCTATTTTTTTTCTGGGGAATTGTTTTACTTTTTCTTTTTCAAGTTTTAAAGATTAAGATTTTATTGAAGTCATTTCTTCAAATAAGGAAAAAAAATATTTTTTTTTTTCCGATAAACTTAAATGCTATTTCCGAATTGTATATTTTGCTATTACTGCTTCTCGTTCGTCCACTCCAACAACACAAACGGTTTCCCCCCCTCCGGTGGTATATGTCCCCTTAAACACGAATTTCCTTTGATTTAACACATAAATGATCATATCATCCGTTTTATCATAATTAAGCCAAACAAAACTCTAAACTGAATAAAACATTCATTGTCTAAATCAAGTAAAAACGGTAAACTTTGGTCATTAAAAACTATAAAACTAATTTTATTTTATTATACATCACGTGCTTGAACCAAC
>JAXCGZ010009526.1:105000-120000 GCA_037179515.1 Halocaridina rubra
GCTGAGGTTAGCAAGGGCATGCACTCAGGGTAACGATTACATCTGCCAATACAAGTCCTTCGCAAGAAGGCAACCGTCATAGCCCTTGGTAGGAAAGGCAGTCCGTGACATAAAACCGGTTCAGAACATATATATATATATATATATATATATATATATATATATATATATATATATATATATATATATATATATATATATATATATAAATATAACACTGAACTGTTAACATACAGTCTAAAATGGTAGGAAAAGCCCATTAAATAAAACAACGAAATTTTTAATATAAAAAGTACTTATTAATTTTGTGACCTAAACTGGTCACCTTCTCAAAGTACAATGAGAAGGTGACCAGTTCAGGTCACGAAATTAATAAGTACTTTTTATATATATATTTTCGCTGTTTTATTTAATGGGCTTTTCCTACCATATATATATATATATATATATATATATATATATATATATATATATATATATATATATATATATATATATATATATATATATACTTAAAACCTAAACCATACGAATAACACAAGTTAAAGGTCTTATTAAAAGATGAATCCATCTCAAGAAAGAATGAATTAGTATATGACCTAGAAGTGATTCATCTTTACAAAGCATAATTCAATTTCAGTTATGCCGAAAAGGTTAATGTGACTTTATCTTAAAAAAGCTATAAACAAACTTGGTTCTAATGGGACTTGATAGAGACGAGATACAATAAAATTGGTGTTCAGTTAAAAAAAGGCCTCACTTGGCCTTACATTCATCACTTAAAATTCCTTGCTTTGATCACATGATGTTGACATACCTAGTTCCAATCCCTGTATTGAAGATGTCCTTAAATAACATATGCATAAAGCCACTTTCACACCAATGTGGCACGTCGCACGTGGCATGCCACGTGGCACGCCAGCTGAAAACGACTACTCGGAAATATATGTAACCTTCCACACAGAAGTGGCGTGACACCTCCCATGTGCAACTTGCGACACAAGTCGCACATGGGACGTGTCACGCCACTTCTTTGTGAAAGGTTTCATATATTTCCGGATGTTCGTTTTCAACTGGCGTGCCAGGTGGCATGCCACGTGCGATATGGCACTTTGGTGTAAATGCGGCTTAAGAGACAGTAGTGATAACTTGCATCGCGCACATTCTGCATATAAATATCAAATGTCCAATATATCTTTGTCACTGTGATTCATATTCAGAACTGAAGACTGTGATTTAAGTGCTAACCCTCACCTGAATGATAAATATGATTTAGTGTCATATATTCGACGAGTCATTTTTTTATATATTCAATTAATAACTTGTCTACTGTAAATAAAATACCAATGAAAACAAGATCATTAAAGCTGGAATTTTGTCCACAGTAAATGACTATACACAATTTTTTTGTTTTGATCTGACATTCAAAATCGTTTGTTTACAAGGACATTGCAAGATACTAGCTCAAACAGATCTTTAAATTCTAATAAAAATATTTTATGAAATATTCTGATAACAAACATCTACTATAATGGCTCCATTCCATTTTACCTTTTCCATTGGCTCATCTTCACTCCCTTGGGATTTTGTGGTAGGAAGGAAAGCTCCAGGATGGTGTGTGAGAACAGGCGCCTCCGGTCGTTACTGGTGAGCAGACGAGGGGGCTTTCTTGAGGACCCCTTCTTCAGAGACGCTTGGGGGGACTACAACAACGCCGTTCGGAGGATCGTTGATAGGTACACAAAAGGCTCTTAGCAATTACTGTTTTTTTGTTTGGTAGTCTTTGATACTTTTGTTTAGGAATATGCATGTATAAATAGTTTATACATGTATCTTTTGGGATGAAGTTTGCATGTATAAGTAGTTTATGTCTATACATGCATCAATTGGGTAAGCAAAGTGCATGCATAAAGAGTTCATACTTTTATACATGTATCTTTCTGCTATTGGAAAAGCACGTGTACAGATTAAATATCTACAAATGCACTCCTTTGCCCAGGAAAGTGCGAATGTAACTAGTTCAAAAGGACCATACATGAATCCTCTTCCTAGGAAAATGCATGCATATACATCTTACTTCTCAATATGCATTCTATTGTCAATGAGAATGTATGTATGACTAGCTAAAGAGCATATGCATGCATCCTTTTCCAAGGGATATGCATGAATATATATATATATATATGAGTACATCATATGTCTGTATATGCATTCTTCAGTCGTATGAACAGTTCAAAATACTATACATGCATTTTTTGTCCAACAATGTGCAAGTACATTGATCAAATGTCTATACATGCATCATTCTATCCTAGATCACTATTATAAAATACATAGTTAAAAGTTAAAGAAACTTGTCCAAATACATAATTCCTTAACACTCGCCATTTAAATTAGTCCCTTAACACAAGCGTTTTACCTTAGTTAGATGATATCTAATATTTATTAACACTCCATATTAACTCCTGGAACATTCTGTAGCAGTAGATGATTTAACAACACTTTAGAAATTAAAAATTGTTTTGATGTTCTATATTGATTTCGTAGATATTTTCTGTAGGAGGAGTTCATTCTGTTCAAGACAGAATTTAGTGGTTTTGAAATGTTGGTTTTTCAATTATTACAAATTCTTCATCTGTTTTTGGAATGTCACTGTAGTCTCCTCTCTTCTCTTTCCTTTCTATTTTTCTTTCATACACAAATAAAGTAGATGATAATTTTGTATGAAAAGTAGTGTATCAAGGAACATGCAACAAGAATTGCAAATGGTTTAAGGAGTCTTTAAGCTATTTATCGGCAAATGCAACATCAGCATTTGCCTTCCACAATGGCGGAAAAGTAACGTGAGCGAAAACGCACGGCCCAGGGTCGAAATACGGAATCAAAACACTGAAAATTATATCTTTTTCAGATTTGTTATATTATTATTATTATTATTATTATTATTATTATTATTATTATTATTATTACTGCTGCCACTGTTGTTGTTGTTTTTATTATATTCAATGCTTAGTTTGTATTTCTACAAATTTTTAATAATAATATGAGAAAAACAAAGTACAAGCTAAGACGACAATATATAAGCAAGTGTATATATATATATATATATATATATATATATATATATATATATATATATATATATATATATATATATATATATATATATATATATATATATCATTACATTAATTATAAAATACTACGAGAGAAAGAGCCCTACTTTATCATCTGAATTTCATGTTCATGTCTTAATTAATCTCAAACATACTTCATCTATTTCATACCCATTTATTCTTCACAGTACCTACACCAACATCTCTCTTGAAATTTCTTTGATTTTCGAATTATTTTTCTCACAGATTCAACCATGGAATGTTCACGCCCTCAGATCGACTACGAGACTCTCACTATCACTCCATCTACCGTACACTTCGCTCTGCTAGAATCAACTACGCCGCCCAAGCTGCCAGATTTAAAGATGAAGGAGATCACTATAAGGTAATTCTTAGGCTATGGTCACACTGAATGCGATCCAACTGGGGGAGTAGCGAGTAGCGGGTTGCCTATTAGGGTGGCGTCAGACGAACTGTACGTGGCTGCATTTGGTATGGCCACTCGCGCTGGGTAACATGCGTTAACGTTTGTCGCCTATTCGTCAAGCAACCCACTGCCTGATAGCCTCTGCAAGCAAATCGCGGCCAGTGTGGCGATGGTGTAAAGCTCTTTGGTGTTGGTCTCTGCTGTGATGTATTTATATCGTGGCTATGCATCCTTCCAGACGATGTGTTTTTCTGAAAGACTCAGCTTAATTATCCTCTTTATAACCAATCATCAGCCTAATAGACAATTCGAGACATTGTTACCATATGTCAGCTTGTCAAGACGCACACTCGCATATCATTTTATCAGTTTAATTCTGAGAAATTTCCCATAGATATGGAAAGTTTTGCCTCATATATATCACATGGTCGTGTAAAGATCAATGTGGGGCTATTGGCTCCTAGTGCCAAGATTACTAAGGAGTTGATTAAAGACATGTGTGCCATTAAAACGCAGCCTTCCAACGTTAACAATTTCGTTTCTCGAGTCACTGTAAACATTAGTAACTCCACACGTGCTTGGAGATTTCAAGGATGAAAGATGATCAGCAGAAGACATGTTTAAGAGAGCTAGGTTCTTGGTTAACCACTAAAACCTTTAATGAGTAATGAAGCGGTAAAAACCCATCTATTCACACAATAAAACAAACACTTCATTATCTGGAACTCCTCGTATATGAGAGAGTGAAATGCCCAATCTGCTTGAATATTTCACTAAAATTTAATAAAACAGGACAAGTCAATATGAATTCCATGGTGAGAGAATACAATTATTTCTTGAGTTTTGCTGTGACCAACATGATGGCAGTTAAGAAGGGGCTGCGTTTGCACATATTCATATCTCCCTCAACGTTAGAAAATCCAATCAAAGATTACTACAGTAAATGTACAAAGGGTGTTTTTACACTTTAGATGTTTTTAAGTAAATAATTTACCGATGAAAGGTATTTCTAATCTGCGATCTTTGTTAGACTAATCCCAAGGATTAGATATTTCTACGTTTCGAGTCTCTAATAGTCCGAATTATGAGGGACAAAGACAGATTTGAGCTAGGGAATTAAGGCTGGAGTTCCTCCCTAACATCCCGAGGTGGGCTCGAATGCGGATCAGTCAAATTCCGAGTCGAGTATTTTAATCACTACGCTACCGCGGTCTCCAAACTCATGAATTTGACTACGATGTTTAATTTATAAAATTGACTAGTGTATAAAATTCAAAGGTGGGAATAATATACTTGATAGAGATGAACCCGAAAGAACAAACCTATAAATTTAGATGTGATAAAAAGCCTAATAACAGTTTAAAAAAACAGAGAGAATAATAAAGAATAAGATTCTTTAAAATGTAAAAAAAATATTTGGTGTAGAAGACCAAAAGGTGTGATGGAAATAAAAGGTAACTGATAAAAGTGATCTTTAAAGAGAACAAGTCAACAATTTTGCATATGAAGAAAAGCGTTATAGAAATTTACAGTCCTGATCCTTGACTCACTAGTGCATGATTATGCCTCTAGTGAATGTGTGCTTTGACTCGGCCACCCCAAGGGGGATTGCGACCATGGTATATGTATGTATGTAAAATGTCATAACAATAATGAACGGTAAGATTTTTAGTGTGTAAACTTGTTTGGAAGAAAAAAATCTAAAACGCATAACAGATATTTACGGCACTTGATATAACTAAACTCAAAAAGACTAAATCTACAATTTTAGAAGTGAAAAGAGTTTTATAACAACTCGGAATCTCATGGAAAATAATAATGGTAACCAGGACACAAGGTGGGGGGGGGTAATATGAAGTCGCTAAGCCGGGGAATGCGATGCCGAGATCCGGAAAAAAAATTTTTAAGGTTAGGCTCTCCACGTTCAACCAAACGCCCATTTTATTACAATTTATATTCTTCAAGACTTTTCATTAGACTTTCGCTAACATGACTGCGAGGTTAAGACGACGCCCCTGTGCCTCCAGGGGGAGTGGCCCCCTTCCCTAAGGGAAGGGAGCGTGGTCCCCTTCACCAAGTGGGAGGGGGAGTGGTTTCGTACACCTACTCATCATTACTCCACCCCCTCCCCTACGGAAATAACAGGTGATGATGCAACTCGAGAGAGAGAGAGAGAGAGAGAGAGAGAGAGAGAGAGAGAGAGAGAGAGAGAGAGAGAGAGAGAGAGAGAGAGAGAGAGAGAGAGAGAGAGAGAGAGAGAGAGAGAGAGAGAATTTCTCTACCAGTGACTCAATATCTTTTCCCCATAACCGATGGTAAAATAAATTAAATGTTTTTCCCAAAATTCAGCTGGCATAATGAACTTTGAAATCTATTAACCCCATAAACAGCTGGTGACATTAATTTTACCATCTGTACCATACACACATTGGTAATAACAATATTAACTTTATTTCTTTACCCCCATAAACAGCTGGTTTCAAAATCAATTCTACCATGTTTTAGCCCAATAAAGAGCTGGTTTCAGAACAAATTCTATCATCTCTTCTCATGTGCAGCAAGTGACAGATTTGATTTCCTCTTCCCATAAACAGCTGGTTTAAGCATTTTACTAGATTTCCCCATAAACAGCTGATAATAAAATTAATCCCGCCACATTTTTCCATAGGCAGCTGGTTTCAAAATTAGTTTTACCGCCCTTTTTCCATAAAAAGCTGGACACAAAGTTAATTTTATATATTTATATTGTTCCAAGTGAAAGTTTGTATCAGAATTAATTCTACCATCTTTTTACCCCTAAACAGCTGGTGATGGACGTTAGAGAATTCGTAGGTGGCGAAATTACTGTCCGTACAGCTGGTGGAAGTCTATCAGTCAGAGGGCGACTGGAATCAGGAGCAGAGGAGACAGGTGGTGCTGACTCCATCTATTCTGGAATGTCTAGAGGATCGTCCTCTGCCAGAACCATTCACAGAAGGTTTAATCTACCACCAGACGCAGACGGTGAAAAGGTTCAATCAACATTATCCAGGGACGCAGTTCTGACGGTCACTCTTGGAAAGAGGGTGAGCTGTGCACACTATTATTATTATTATTATTATTATTATTATTATTATTATTATTATTATTATTATTGCCATTCATATTATCATGATCATAACTTACTTCTATAATTACTTATATTATTATCCTTATTATTAGTATTATTATTACTGTTATTATAATCATTCATATTATTATGATTATAACTATACTTTATAATTACATGTATATTTATCATTATTATTATTATTATTATTATTATTATTATTATTATTATTATTAACAAAAGTATAATAGCTCAAGTTCCCAATGATAGTGAGAAAATTCATTATTCTTTGCATTACTTAACAAGTTAATATTAACAGTCAACATTAATTCCAACAGAATGATGTAAGAGTCATTCCAGTCACTGTGGAAGGGCAGACACCACCACCATCAGAATTTGGAACAGCATCTGGAATGTCATCTGGAACTGCTACTGGCACTGGGAGAAGTGGTACTAAGAGGCACTCAGCTACTCAACCTGAACCACTATCAGAGTCTGGAGCAGCCTCTGGAATATCAGCTGGAATTGCATCTGGCACTGGAAGAATTGGCACAAAGAGGCACTCAGCTACTCAACCTGAACCAGGGCCAACACCCAGCAAGAGAAGTCAGGAGAGTAACCATGATAGCGAGCGGGACAAAAGAGACAGAAGTAACACCAGAAACAGAAGAGAGCGTTTCGGGATGGAAAGGAACAAGGAAGATGAAAAGGAAAATACATACGAATGGAAGAGAAAAGATGAGACAGACAGAGATAAGATAAACAGAAGGGGAAGTGGGGTATACACAGGATTAGATAGCAAGAGAGATGGAGATGATACCAGGAGGAAAAGTTACCCAAGTGCATCTACAAGGCAGACTGCAGAGGAGATCAGTCAGAAATATCTAGGGCGAAGGAGTCAAGAACATGAAAGCAGGAGAAGAGTCAGGGACAATGTAGATGAAGAACTTGAGCCTGGTCAGAGAACGCGAAAGAGGACTTCAAAATATGAAGAAGCCAAAGAATTCCACATCCCCATCCGATTTGAAGGCTCAGAAGATTCGAATGTCATATTTCAATATCCATCCACAAGCAGAGAGAATCTTCAGGTAAATAAGGAACAAGGAGCCATTGGGAGAAAAAGGGAGGTAGATCAGAGCGAAGTCTTGAAATCTTTCAAGGAGGATAAGGATTTTGAAAGCACGCCGTATTCCTCATCATTACTTACCAAAATGGAGAGAGAAAAAGAGTGTGCGTCCAAAGCAGAGAAATCGCAGCCTCTGGAAAAAGATACCTCAAACATGCAGAAAAACTTGATGCAAGATAAGGAAAATATCAAGCCATCCAAAGATGAAACACCTTGGGTATACTCTAAGCTATATGAAAGAAACCAATCCACAGAGAACTCACAACTGAACGACTCAACGAAGTCCAGGGATTCAAAGGCACCAGAGGAGAGGAAAAGATATTATTTTGGAGGGGCTCAATTTTCTGATGATACAAATGAAGCTGTAAACGTTAATGTTACACCTCCTGAAGACAATAAAGATACTGTCAAAGAAGCTGCAGCCAAAGAAACGAGGATAATAGCAACTTTTGGTAGGAAAGATGATGTGAAAAAGGATAATCTGACCCCTGCCAATGACGACAGCAAGAACCAGAAGGACTACCTCAGAACGCAGTCCATTGAATCTGACTCAACTGGGTCTGGGAGAAAATCCCCAGTGGAAGGACGAGAAGTAATTGTTGAAAAGAAACAATCAGACATGGAAGGAGACATGTTTAAAGATTGTTGGCAGAACTTCAGTAGCACTTTACAAGAAGTCCTGATGCGTCTGCAGGAGCTCTCATCAGAACTTGGACCGCCTAGACAACAAGTGCCACCATCAACATCGCTCCCGAAGGCAAAGGATGAGTTGGAAGCTGGAGATATAAAGGAATCCAGCCAAGAGATTGCCAGAAACAGAGAACTGAATTGGGATCATAAGAAGGTAAGTAAAAGATTGTCTTGTGAATTTTAAATTTAGTTTCATGAACTTTTACCCCTGAATGAATCATGTATTCTATACAAAGCTATAGACTGACAACGCAAGAATATTCATCATAATACCATACCTTAAAGTAGACTTTACTGTGCTCATAGAATAGTTGACACCATTTTTCACTCTCATTGTGAAACATACATATAAAAAGAGGTAAACAAATATGCAGACAACACTACCAACAACAACAATATTTTCACTGTCATTGTGAAATACATATAAAATACATAACTGCAATATAATATAGCGAAAAGAAAGTGTCCATACAAACAGAAAACAGACTACACACACAAATTAACAATATCAGACTATCAGTGTTAATTATTTTTTTGACAAAGCGGTACCAAATATGACGTAGAAAAAAATGGGAAAAGTAATATATTTCAAAAAAGATAATGAGAAAAAAAAGAAAGGATCTTACATACAAAATTCATAATCAAGAAAGATTAGTGACTTTTTTATTTTTTTAATAATAATGATGACTACAACAATAATAATAATAATAATAATAATAATAATAATAATAATAATAATAATAATAATAATAATAATAGTAATAACGTGATTAAACTATTTATAAGTATCATTGTTAATAATAATAATAATAATAATAATAATAATAATAATAATAATAACGTGATCAAACTGTTTATATATATTATTGTTAAAATTAATAATAATAATAATAATAATAATAATAATAATAATAATAATAATAGAGTAACCAAGTATATAGAAGAAATCACAGGATCCATCATCATGCAAATGCACAGTGTAACCGCGGGTATGAGGAAAAATGCCCGGAAAGCGCCAAGTCACCTTACGTGGGTTCCAAGCCAAGGCTGGACGGACGAACATTACAATTCCTTCCTTCTACCTCCTTATCTTTCTCTTTATAGTCTTCCTTATACCTTATTATTATTCTTATTTTCTACCTTATCTTTCTCCTTATAATCTTCCTTATACCTTAATATTATTATTATTATTATTATTATTATTATTATTATTATTATTATTATTTTCTACCTTATCTTTCTCCTTATAATCTTCCTTATACCTTATTATTTTAATTTTCTTCCATATTTTTCTCCATATAGTCTTCCTCTTTACCTTATAATTTTCATTTTCTTCCTTATCTTTCTCCTTATAGTCTCCCTTATACCTTAATTTTGTTTCTTCCTTATACTAGTTACTGATGACCTACATCCTTCTCTTTTTTCTTATCCTTTATAAATTTGTCTTTACCTTATACATTTATATTCTTCCTTATACTCAGTACCAATCAAAACCTCCTTATTCTACGCAAAAAATACAGTGTACTACTTATCACAGAGACAATTAAACAAGAATAAAATGTCTCCAAGACTCAGCTTTTCGCTATTTCCTTATCTTCTTATTCTTATATAATTTATTTTCTATAATTTTCCTTATTATACATAATGGTCAACTTATCACCTACCTCCTTATCCTCTTCCTTATAATAAATACTGATCAGTACTCATCAACGACCACCTTATCCTCTTGCTTATATAATCTATGTTTTTTTCTTCCTCATACTATATACTGATAAGCACTTATTATTTACCTTCTTATCCTCCTCCTTATATAATTTATCTTTTCCATCATCTTCCTTATACTAAATACTTATCAACCACCTCCTTGACCTCTCCTTTATAGACTTTATTTTCTTATTAACTTTCTGCTAAAATACTTATCACCTATCACCTTATCCTCTTCCTTATATCTATACCTTATTTATTTCTTTACATAAAATACTCATTATCTCCCTCCTTATCGTCTTCCTTATATTTTATAGCTATTATATTTCTTCCAATTATCTTTCTTATGTTTCACAATTATCTAATAAATAGGTTTATCATATGAATCTTTTACTTTCTCCTTATATTCTTCCTTATACCTTATTATCGTAGCTTCCTTATATTAAGTAACAATGATCATCTTATTCGTTTCATGATACATTTTCAGTTTATCTTCTTCCTTATAATAATTAGTAATCCAATTCTGTATAAATTATGTCGTTTTTCTTCCTTATACTACACCTTATCATCTCCCTCTTGATCTTTATTCTTAGCCTCTTCCTTACAGTCTATGTATTTAATTACTTCCTTATACTATGTTCTTATCATATACCTTATTATCCTTTTATTTTTCCTTATACTTTATAAACTTATACTCATCCTTATACTCTTCTTTAGACTTTTATACTCATGGCCATCTTCTACCATAAACCACTAATCAAATAATAATTTTTCTCCTTATCCCCTTCCTTATACTAAACCTTATCATCTACCTCTTTATCTTTATCCTTATCCTCTTCCCTACAGTCTATGTATTTAATTACTTCCTTATACTATGTTCTTATTATATACCTTTGAAAATCATATGCAGCAAACAATAATCTAGGAGGACGCTAAATGAGTGTATTATTATTATTATTATTATTATTATTATTATTATTATTATTATTATTTTTATTATTATTATTACTATTATTATTTTCACACAGAACTAGTAGTAATGGTAGTAGTAACAGTAATGGTAGTAATAGGAAAATGAATACTGCAAAACTAGAATATATAAGCTGAAAAAAACAATTTTTTAGGATTTATCTGAGGGTATTATGTATCTTCTTCCTTTATCATGAAATACCTTGAATACTGGCGCGCAAACACACACACATGCACAGCTATTTCATGTATGTATGCATGTATGTATGTATGTATGTATGTGTGTGTGCGTGCGTGCGCGTGCATGCATGTGTGTGTGTGTGTGTATGCGTGTGTGTGTGTGTGTGTGTGTGTGTGTGTGTGTGTGTGCGTGCGTGTGTGTGTGCGTGTGTGCGTGCGTGTGTGCGTGTGTGTGTGTGTGTGTGTGTGTATGTGTGTGTGTGTGTGTGTGTGTGTGTGTGTGTGTGTGTGTGTGTGTTCTTCCGTACAAACATGTATGCTATCCATTATTCCACCAGAAAGCGAGACTGCGCCTGATACAATGACTAATAACAAGAAATTATAAGAACTCAGAACAAGTACATACCATAATTCAACACTTGGGAAAAGACAGACAAACACACAAACACACAAACAAACAAAGTGACAGATGTACTTTGACAGAAACAAAAAAAATAAAATTAAATCAAACACTAAAATAATTCAGGACAAATATAATTTCGTCCTTAAGTTATTAATAAAAACAATGGACAAATTCCCAAACAAAGACTTCACAAAAAAAGCAAAAACTAAAAACATTCAGACAAATGCATTCACTGCCTTGAACGTTTGGTAACACAAACATAACAAACAAAACAAAACAAATAAATTATTCATGGCTAATATTATAATGATTTAATATACAGTATTGGTAAAAGAAAAAGTAATACCAAAACAAACAAAGAAGACAAAGAGTTTGCAAACAAATAAAAAAAAATTACAAATAAGAAATAATTCTGGACTAATATATCAGTAACCTTAAAATTATTGGCAAGACCCCGACAATTACACAAACAAACACATTCAAAAGGACACGTCACAAAGAATAATATTAATTCAGTATTAATATAATCATGGCCTTAAGGGGGTTTACACGGTCAAACGGTTCGTCGAACGCGGTTCGACAGATAAGAGTTTGAAGTGATGTTCGAACGTGTGAACGAGGTATTTGGTTGTCGAGCACGTTTAATACCCCGTTCACATGTTCGAACATCACTTCAAACACTTTTCTGACGAACCGCGTTCGACGAACCGTTTGACCGTGTAAACCCCCTTTCAATATCAGAACAAACAGACAAACAAGGTTACAAATAAACAAGGCAGTTCACAAAAAAAAAATTATATATCACTTATTTCACAACGATTTAAACTATCGATAAAACAAGGTCAAACAAATACACTAACAAACAAATTAGGTAAACAGTTCAAAACTATAAAAACAAAAAATCGAGTAAAATTATGAAATAATTCAGGAAAAATATAATAATGACCCCAAAATCTATGAATACAAAATACACAAATAAACAAAATGAAAAAATAAAATAAAAAAAAAGTTCACAGATCTTATTATCCCTTCACATATGACGAGTCACAACACTCCCTATTTCCGATTATCTTTGCTATATGAGGGCAATATTATCTGCCTTCCCTGGTGTAACACTCATAAAACAAATCAGGGCTTTATAACGGCCTTACATTAGCATATTTTATTTTTTCTTTATGATTGTGACACCAGGACGGGCCAAAAAATAATAAAATAAAACAGCCCTTATCGGGCCTGAGCACGATGAATACATAAAGTAATGAGAAACAGAGATGGAGAGTGTAATGACTTGTCAGATGTGAAGGGATAATAAAAATGTGTAATGAATATCCAAGAATATTCAGTGTAGCTGTAGGCATAGAAAAAGAACCGTAACTGAAGGGAGACATAACATCGAACTGTCCTGGACAGACCGATTTAAGTAAAAAAAAAAAAAAAAAAAAAAAAACTCAGCTGTAGTATCGCAACGGGCGTCTGGTACCATGAGCCAACCTACTACTTATATTAGCATATTACAGACAAATACACACAAACAACCAAACATATAAAAAGACAGTTCACAAACTAAAAAATAACCAAAATAAATCAAGATTAATATATTAACGGCTTTAAACTCTTCATACATCACATCTAAACAATTACACAAACAAACAAACGATCACAAAGAGATAAGAAAAATAAAATGATTCAGGACTAAAATAATAATGAACTTCAAACCCTAAGAAAATAACATTTAATGTATACCCTCTGAGAAAAAATACAAAAACAAAAACAAACAAATACTTCACAAAGAAATAAAAAAAAATCTAAAATGATTCTGCAAATAATATGATAATGGACCGAATGCTCTTTGGGAATAAAAATTTTCATATATAGGCAAGAACGAAGGCACCATTCGTGCGATGACGCAATCACCCCCTCGAGGCCACGCCCACACATGACGTCATCAACGAGACATATCTATTTATTAATTAATATATTTATTTATCTTTATTCACTTATTGATATATTTTGTGCATTTATTTACTTATTTAAATATTATCCATGCACGAATAATGTCATTCGCGTTAAAAACTATAATTGAAATTAGTTGATAACCAGAATGATGAATAAACAGTGATAAACGAATATATGTATGTGTTTTTGTGCGTGCATGTGTGTGTGTGTGTGTGTGTGTGTGTGTGTGTGTGTGGGTGTGACTAAAATTAGAAAAACTTGTATAGATAATATATAAATGCTAATTTAAATGTAAATTATCATGAAATAAATGGATATTATTAATTATATAATTATTATTATTATTATTATTATTATTATTATTATTATTATTATTATTATAATTAATCATAATTTTTTATCATACTTATTATAATCAGTCGCAGTAGTAGTAATATTACTATAAATAATAATAATAATAATAATAATAATAATAATAATAATAATAACAATAATAAACTTACTATTATTATAAATATAAATCTAATATAGATGAATATAATAATAATAATAATAATAATAATAATAATAATAATAATAATTATTATTATTATTATAACAAAAATAATATAAAGAGCTAAGTGCCTGTGGTACGGCTCCCATATATTATCACGTAAAACCATCAATAAACCACAAAATAAAACCACACACACAAAAAACGACCCTCGGTTCCCATATATTTTTTTTTATCAGTGTTTTAGAGCAGACACTTAAGATTATGTTAAGACATCTGCACTATATCTTTCTCTTGGAGCACATGGACGGAGTGCGTGTGTGAATGTATATGTGTACATGTAGGTGTGGGTGTGTATGCACGAATGTGTTCATTTATGTGTAAGTTGGTATATGTCTGTATGAAGATGTGTGCGTTCCCATATTTGTTGAGTGTGTGAGTGTGTGTGTGTGTCTGTGTGTCTCTGTGTATGGGAGTGTGAGCGTGTATGTGCTTATATATATTGCCCTGTGTACCTATATATCTATTTCTATACGTAGTTATTACTCAGTTTTTACTTTATATTTTTCTATTTTAAATGTTTTTTCCTCTCAATATGTATCAATTGCTTTATTCATATACATATTTACATGGTAATGTTTATACTTATTTAATTTATATTCTCGTGTGTTCCTACTTTTATTATTACTTATGGCCATTAAAGTATTTCAAGTTTATTAATATATTACTTGATAGTCCATAAAATTCAAAATTTTATTTCAGTAACCATTACTACTACCACTACTGCTTCTACAATTATTACTAATGCCATTTATACAACTACTGCTACTAGTAAAACTACTACTACT
>JAXCGZ010009526.1:122500-127500 GCA_037179515.1 Halocaridina rubra
GATTATTTAGATCCTCCTGAAGTTCTCTACCATTGTTCTCGTTTTTTACTTTCTTCACAATCTTTGCATCATCTGCAAACATATTCATGAATGAATTTACAGACTCTGGTAGGTCATTTACATATACAAGGAACAAAAGTGGCCCTAAAACTGAACCCTGTAGAACTCCACTACTAACTCTTCTCCATTCAGACACTGAGTGTCTTACTCTAACCCTCTGTTCCCTTCCTTCTAAGTAAGTTTTTATCCATTCCAAGACATTTCCACCTATTCTAGCCATTGATTGCAGCTTCCTAATAAGTCTCCCATGTGGAACAGTGTCAAACGCTTTCTGGAAGTCTAGGAATATGCAATCTGCCCAGCCCTCTCTTTCCTGTAAGATTTGGCTTACCTCATCATAAAATTCTAATAAGTTTGTTACCGTTGATCTTCCTTCTCTGAAGCCATGTTGCCTCACTGACAAAAAGTTGAAGGATCCAAGTGAAGAGAGATATGTTTCCTTAGTAGTTTCTCCATAAGTTTGCAAACTATGCTGGTCAAGGAAACTGGTCTATAGTTCAGAGCCGTATCCCTCCTTCCCTTTTTGAAGATAGGTATCACATTTGCTTGTTTCCAGCATCTTGGAATCTCCCCCGACTCCAGTGACTCCTTAAATATGATACTTAGTGCCACTGATATTGTGCTTGCGCATTTTTTAAGCACATGAGGGGATATGTCATCAGGACCTGTAGCTTTATGAACATCTAAATCCATCAGCGCTTTGCATACCTCTGTGGCTGTAAGGTTGATGTTCTCTAGTACCGGCCCTTGAGCTTCTATCACTGCAATCTGAGGGGGTGGGGTATTTTCTACTGTAAATACTGACTGAAACTCCTTGTTCAATTCTTTGCAGATCTCTTCGTCCGTCTCAGTGATGCTTCCATCCGCTCTCTTTAGCCTTAAAACCTGTTCTTTTACCTTCAGTTTTCCTCTGATAGAGCTGTGGAAAAGCTTGGGATTTTCTTTAGCCTTCCTGGTGATGTCCCTCTCATAATCTCTCTCTGCCTCTCTCCTTTTACTTAGGTAGTCATTTCTTGCTCTTTTGTAGGTTTGCCAGGCATTTATGTTTTTTCTCCTCCTATACCTTTTCCAGCATTTGTCTCTCCACTCCTTAGCTCTTTTACACCCATTATCGAACCATTTCTCTCTGGCATGAATTACACCTACTTTGGTGACAGGTATGCAGCAATCTACTATCTTCCCATATTTCTCACAAAAGATGTCATACATTTCTTGTACAGATTTGTTGTAAAATAAGGTTCTCCAGTCAATAACTGCAAAAAGCTCATTCATTTTGATGTAATCTCCTTTCGGATAGTTCCTCCTCATGTCCTCAGTGCCTCTACTCTCAGGAAGAATGTCTTCAATGATATACTCCATCAACAACACACAGTGGTCACTCTTTCCAATTGGTGGTTCATACTCAATATTTTCAATATCCAACACATTATCTGTGAACACCAGATCAAGTAGTGATGGCTCATCCCCACCCCTGGCTCTTGTTGGTTCCATTACATGTGTGTGTGTGTGTGTGTGTGCGTGTTAGTTCACAGGTCAAAATAAGCATATTTGTAAAATAATTTTTTCACTTGTCTTTTCCACCTTCAAAGGCAAAAGGCATATATGCCCATTGCATATACAACCTTTGTATTAGTGTGTTGGTGGTGATTGTGGGCGTTGCCCTCTCTCTCTCTCTCTCTCTCTCTCTCTCTCTCTCTCTCTCTCTCTCTCTCTCTCTCTCTCTCTCTCTCTCTCTCTCTCTCTCTCTCTCTCTTTATAATTTTGTCAATGTTTTCCTGATCATAATTACACAGTATATATATATATATATATATATATATATATATATATATATATATATATATATATATATATATATATATATATATATATATATATATTAATTTCTGTCTGTCTTCCATCTGCTTGCGTTTGCATTTCTATCTGTCTATCTATGTATTTATCTATCAGTCTATCAAGATATTTATATATCAAAACTTATCTATCTATTTATCTCTCCTTATCTCTCTGTCTGTCTCTTGCACTAGCATTCAAGACCACTCTATTATCCTAATTTAATAATTCTTAATCTATCTATCTATTTATCTATCTATCTATATCTGTAGGTATCTATCTATCTATCTATCTGCCTATTTCTTGTATTTGACGTATTTTATTGAGAGGATAATCTTTCATAATTATTAAGACAATTTTTCTCTCTCTCTCTCTCTCTCTCTCTCTCTCTCTCTCTCCTCTCTCTCTCTCTCTCTCTCTCGTGTATGTGCAAATACGACCTTCAATCAGAGTCTAGTTGTTACTGAGTCGTGCTGGAACAACGTGGCGAAGTCGTGAGTCGCGATTAAATGTGATTGGGGCTGAAAATGTGATTTAAATTAATTTAAGCATTTGTTTGCTGTGGGTTTTTTCTTCCGGATAGTCGTGATTTGATTTCAATCGATGTGATTTTACGAGTATTTCGTTCAATAATGACGGCTAGTGGACCTGAAGGCAAAAATCCTCCTACCCTCCAAAAATAAAAAACAAATAATTATAATTATTATTAGTTCAAGAATCATAAAAAAAAAGAATAAAAAAAAAAAGAGTAGAATAGAAAAAGTCTGATATGCTGAGGTCATCAGTCCATAATGGAGGTGCCTCGTGAGTGCCAGTATATAGGCATGTTGCAGTGCCACCTTTTCTTAGGTTCTTATAATTCAAGTTATTTGGTAGTTCTTGTTTAAATGTGATTGGCAGTAATAAATTTATTAATACTAATATTGAAGTTTAGAATAATTTGACAATTTCATCTCTAAAAAAAAATCGCGCTTAAATGTGACCGATACTAAGAATATGATTTTAAGTAATAAATTTCGGTACATTGTCTGCCCTAATAAATCGCGCTTATACATAACTGATACTAAGAATGTGATTTAAAGCAATAATTTTTTTAAAATTATTTTGAATCCGATAAATCACGCTTAAATAGGACTGACATTAAGAATGTGATTGAAACCAGTGTTTATTGCCAATCCTACTATAATGTTTTATTCTTAAATATGATTTGCGTTGAAAATGTGATTTAATGTAGTGATTTTTCAGGTGTCAATTTCTATTCTAATACTAAGAATGGAATTTAAATCGGTATTTTTTTTTATTTAATTTTGTTTTAAACTTTACTCGGATAATTAACAATTAAATGTGATTGATACTAAGAATATGATTTAAACTCATTTTTCTTTCAAGTTTTAATAAAATTTCTAATTTGTTATTAAATGGGATTTGTAGAATATGATTTAAAGTTACTTCTTTTCAATTTCAACTATAATTCGTGATTGAATTCGAGTGATAGCAAATATGTGCTTTAAAGTAATATTTTTCATTTTTAATTTCTACTTTAAAATCTCGTGATTAAATGTGATGTTCCCAAGAACATGATTTAATAGTTACTTTAATTTCATCTTATATGTGATTAATTAAAGAATGTGATTTAGAAAAGGGATTTCTTAATGGCGTTCTAATTCCTACTCAAGTTATTTGTTATTAAATGTGACTGATACTAAGAATATGATTCAAAGATGCTACTTTGATTTTATCTTAAATGTGATTAATTTACGAATGTGATTTAAAAGTTATTTCCTTTATTTAGGTTCGAATTTCTAAACAATAATTCGAGATTAACTGATACTAAGAATAATATTTAAAGCAGCTATTTTTATCTTAAATGTGACTACTTAAGAATGTGATTTAAAACAGTAATTATTTATCTGGTTTCCAATTTCTACTCTAATAACTTTTGATTAAATGTCATTGTGACTAAAATTTGATTTAAATAAATGAGATTTAAGACGATTTGCTCATAGTTTCAATGTACTTGTTTGGCTTACATTAAAAAAAAAATTATTATTAAAAATATTTCTTGTTTTTATAAATCTCACAAAATTATTTACCAAAGGACTGAGGTAGCACAACAGCTTGAGCACTTGACCCAGGAGGAGACAAACCGCGATTGAGCCCACAGCGGGGCGTTAGGTAAGGCATCCAGCATTGTGCTGATTCCCCAGCTCCAACTTGTTAGCGTCCACCCCCATAAAACGGATTATCAATGACATAAAAGGACAAAATAATTAATATATATACCTTTCACTTATATAAAAGCTAATCTTGCAAAGTCACACACACACACACACACACACACACACACACACACACACACACACACACACACACACACACGCACACACACATATATATTATTTTTTTCAGGACTGTAGAAACCCATAATGAATAAATAATATAAATTAATTAACAATATAAAAATTATATATTAAAAAAATTATTTATTTAGTGAAATACTGTAACATAAAAAGGTGCATTACTACTCAATACATATAAAATATTTATATAATAATTTATGTTTGTATAATATTAATAAATGAATAACAGTTAATAAATAAATAATGATAAATGAAAAATGTTGACCCAAAAGCAAAGAAACAAATAAATAACAAGTAAATAATTTTAAATAAACAAAAACAAAAATAAATCAATTATAAAGACATTCATAATCTATTTAGCAACATTTTCTATGATAACATAAATAAATAAATAAATAATTAAATAATATAAATGAATGAATGGAAAAAGAAATAAATACAATATAAATGAATGAATGAATGAATGAATGAATGAATGAATGGATGAATGAATGAATGAATGAATACAAAAAACAAATACATAAATAAATAAAAAAAAATAATAATAACACTGTTTTATGTTTGACAATTAGTCCTCATTCAAATAGGGGTGGACAAAAACATGATAGAGCAGGGGGATTAAGGCTGGATATCCTTCCTAATGCTCTAAGGTAGGTTTGAATCCGATCTGAATAGCTCTACCTCTGAGCTACCGGGGCCCTACGGATATATATATATATATATATATATATATATATATATATATAT
>JAXCGZ010009526.1:135000-137500 GCA_037179515.1 Halocaridina rubra
TATTCAACCATTAATACTACATGAGCGAGGATGTGTTATTCTTAATTATTAATAATAATAATAATAATAATAATAATAATAATAATAATAATAATAATAATAATAATAATAATAATAATAATTAGTTATTTTTATTATCACTATTATTATTATCATCATCATCATTGTCGTTATTGTTGTTGTTTTTGTGCAAATATCCGATCATAACGAAATTAGTCTTAAGTAAACTTCTATTTTTATTATTATTATTATTTTTATTATTATTATTATTATTATTATTATTATTATCATTATTATTATTATTATTATTGTTATTATTATTATTCCTCTATCCAATCATGAGTCCAGACACCACTCCATCCATCCATCCATCCATTCATCCACATTTCACTCCGATCAGTCACCATTATTGTGCATTCATTCTTGAAAATTTGCTTCATTACCTTGATGACCGTGAAAGACAAACTTTCTTTGCGCGAGTGAGCCACCGTGCATGTGTGTGTGTGTGTGCGCGCGAGCGAACGACCGTGCATGTGTGTATGTGTGTGTGCGCGCGCGCGCGCGTGTGTTGCAAAATAAGTAAGAAAGATGGCTATGGGCGAGAGAGAGAGAGAGAGAGAGAGAGAGAGAGAGAGAGAGAGAGAGAGAGAGAGAGAGAGAGAGAGAGAGAAATTTAGGCATATGCATGGATTTACATACGAGATTTTTAATTAATATGTAATTGTGCATGCATGCGTGTATGTATGTATGTATACATGTAGGCATGTACGTATGCATGTATGTATGTGTGGATGGATGGATGAGTGAATGAATGAATGAATGAGAGAGTGAACTTACGAATAAATTATAGAATCAATAAATGAAAGTATGTATATGTAATTGGAATGATTTAAAGAACATATATATATATATATATATATATATATATATATATATATATATATATATATATATATATATATATATATATATGTATGTATGTATGTGTGTATGTATGTATGTATGTACGTACGCATGTCTAACAATGCTTAGTTTAATGTCTCTCATTTTAGATAAGACAGCTGATAATATATCTATGTGACAGTGTGGCGTTTATATATACTGGAATATTCTAATACATTTTTTTTCCCCTTCTCAGGTGCCCAAAGAAGATGGTGCAAAGATCGAGGTAAAAGATTCTGGGATCCCTCTTTCCAGTGATGGTCATGAGTGGGAGGTAAAAGGAGGAGAAGAGGGAGGAGAAGGAGGAGGTGATGAAGAAGAGGAGGAAGCAGAAGAAGAAAGTGTAGGAGGTGTATATGCAAGACTAGGGTCAGATACAAGGTCACCATCTTCCAGCATTAAACCAAAGGTCAAAAAGGACAGTGAGGATAGAGAGGGCTTGCACGCCAACGCTTCATCTATCTCTAGTTCACCATGGTCAAGGAGACAGGGTTATCAGGAAGAGCCAGAGCCTGAACGAAGGCACTCCATGCCTCTTCCACCTGCAGAGCAACAGGTGAGTGGCCAAAACCTACCTTACCCCACCACCACCACTACTTCCGTCAATGCCGGTGGGCCACGCCGTCGGAGCAGTGCTTATACCCACGGTGAAGAAGATGGAAGTGTCCACCACCACGGGAAAACCAGAGCCAAAGGTCTTCTAATACCCACTAGTGCCGCAGTCGCTAGTGGCACTCAGGGTGCCGCCGGCAGACCAGCCAGCATCTGTGACCCGATTAGACAGACCGTGCCTATGAGTTTCATTCATGATAGTCATACGGAAACTTCAGGAACACAAGCGCCAAATATTTATTCATCTTCTCCAGTAGCACGACCACGCCCCACTAGTCTGAATATAGGTCAAGAGAGTTCACTACTGAAGGAGTTGAGAAGGAGCAGCCCCGTAGAGGCCCTCAAGGACCACTTCCTAAGTCGTGTGACACCTTCAGGTGTGGTCTCTTCGGGTGAGAACGAGGTTTACTATATTCCCGTAGAGTTAGAAGCGAGCAAGAGACTGACCCTGAAGAGTGAGAGCAAGAGAGAAGAAAAACCACTCTCTCCTGCCTCGGCCCAATCGCCACTGTCGCTCAACACACCTGCTTCTAACTTACCTTTACACGAACGTCGAGGAAAAGGGCTGCAGAATTTAGTTATAGAAAACAACAGCGACGATGACGAAGTGTCTAGTCAAGTGAGTGCAAGAGCGACGTGTGACGATGACAAAAGAAGTGATATAACCTCAAAAAGTGAAAGTTCTGATCAATGGAAACCAACGGAAGATCGGAAGTCAGTTGAAAATAGTGAGTGTCTCCGTAGTGCAGGTCCTCTCTCTGCTGGTGGACGAGATAACTCTCTCCTCCAGGGGACTCAGCCCTTACAAGACAATAAACTAACTGACTCACCCATCCTACCATCTGTTAACGAAAGTATCAGCGATAGAGGCTCGAAGGGCGTGTCTCATAGGACTTCCCTCCGACGCCAACGCTCGCCCTCGCCTCCGGAGACAGAACCTGACGTA
>JAXCGZ010009526.1:142500-147500 GCA_037179515.1 Halocaridina rubra
AAAATTTCACTATAAGAATAAGCACGAGTTGGTGCAGTCCATTTTGATATACAGGGGAAAAGGATAAAAATACAGTTCAATGCCTATAGAACATACAAGTATTTCTCGAAAAATAATTATCTAAATATAAAGAAGTAAAACAAACAAAAGTATCTAAGTATTTTTCTGAAATATTTTTCATAACACTATAACATGAAATAAACATGACTAGGTACAGTCATTTCAACAATGGGGGAGAGGGGGTAAAGAACTCCCCCCCAAAATAAATAAAAACACGTTGAATACATATAACCTAAAAAAAATTATGAAAAACATATATAGTATTCAGGAGGATAAATAAAATGAGAAAATATATAAAACAATATTCTTGAAGACTTTAAAAGATTCTGAGATACAAAGGACAAGAATATTCCATTATATGTAGAGGGGAGGAAAGATGAGAGTGATAACTTTTATAGTAAAAAATCAGGATAAGAAAGAAATTTAAGATGTTCATGAATATATACAGCATATCGAGTTCATTCATCTTTAATAAAAAGTTGATATACTTCTTGGCTGACCTACCATATCTTAAGAGAAGAATGTGAGGGGTAGAATATCAAAAAGGGTATAAGAGAAAAATTTCCTTTAACCCTTTAATTAAAAAAAACCACTATTATTTATATTTATGAACGATACCTCACAGAAGATCATATAAATAGGAATTTTAATTAATAAACATTAAAAATAAAACTCTAATTATATTTGGCAAACCCTTCAAATTAGTCATGGCACAGTCCATTAATAAACGAAGGGGGGGGAGACGGTAGAGGGTGGCACAGTCCATTAATTTACCAAGGTGCAATACACATAAATATTAAAAACAACACCCCAATTCTTTCACTGAAAAACAAAAACAATAACGATTTTAGGGTGACTGAACAAGACATACCCCATAATTTTCAAAATGGGGAAGGGAGGGAGAGGATGGGGAAAGGTATTTATGGGTAAGAAAGATCAAATAAAAGATTGATATAACCAAGTTCCTATTATATGAGAAAAAGTACAGACACAACAACTATCAAAAGGAAATGCCCCATAATTTATTGAAATGGGGATAGAAGAGGAGGATAAATGGGGGATTATGGGTAGGTGAGATGAAACAAAGGACTAATACATCTCTGTTCATTTTTAGTGGATAAACAAAAACAAGTATATCTTCAAAGTGAGTAAATATGATACCACATGAATTACAGAATGGGGGGGTGGGAAAAATGGGAAATGGGGGATTTATGGGTAAGATGACATAAGTGACTGATATACCCCAGGTTTTTTTAATGAAATAATTACAGCAATAACAGAATGAAACAAGACATACCCCATACCCTAGAGAACAGGGGTATGAGAGAGGATGGAAAATGGGTATTTCATGGGTATGTCAAGGTAAATTAAGAGATTAATGTACCATTATTCTCTTTCAAAGTTATTAAATAAGACACTCCTGTTCCTCTTTAGCTGGAAAAATACATCAAAAACATCTACGAACAGAATGTACCCATTTATTTTTTTATTTTTTTATTTTTTTTATGATTGTGACACCAGGACGGGCCAAAAAAAATTATAAAATAATGCAGCCATAATCAGGCCTGGGCACGAAGAATACATAAAGAGAAACAGAGATGGAGAGTGTAATGACTTGTCAGATGTGAAGGGATAATAAAAGATGTAGGATGAATATTCAAGAATATTCAGTGTAGCTGTAAGCATAGAAAAAGAACCGTAACTGAAGGAAGACTTAAAATCGAACTGTCCTGGACAGACCTATTTAAGTTCAAAAAACCTTCAGCTGTAGTATCGCAACGGGCGGCTGGTGCCATAAGCCTACAGAATGGGAACATGGAAGAGGATGAGAAATGGGAGGGTTTATGGGTAGCTATGGGCGAAATATAGTACTGGTATGCCTCTGTTCCTTTTTCATGGAAAAAACGAAAACTAAAATAACTTCAAAGTGACTGAAAAAACACACACACCATGACTTACAAGTTAAAGGGATGGAAGAGGATAAAAAAATGGAGTGATCTGCTCGAGTTCCTTTTCTAGAGAGTATAATGGACATACCTAAAAAATGACTGAATGGGGGAATAAGAATAATGGGAAATGGGGGGATTATGGGTAGGTAAGATGAAAATAACAAAAATAACAGCTTGATAAGCCTGTTCCTATTTCATGGAAATACAAAAACACAATTAGGTCTAAAATGGGTGAACAAGACATTGCCCATTTTCATGGAATGGGAAAAAGGGAGGAATGGAAAATTTGGAATTCATGGGTATGAAGGTGAGTAAAAGATTGATATACGACTTTTTCTTTTTTAAAGTGAGTGAATAGGACATACCCCCATTAATTACAGAATGGGGGTGAAAAAGGATGGGAAATGGGGGTTTATAGGTACGTGGGATGAGACGAAATATTAACATGGGGCAAGTTCTCAGAAGTAGCAGCAGGAGGAGAACAACCTAACCACCGCCCAGTCCCTCTCTAGCAATCTAGGGGGCGTGATGAGTAGACCTGTCCAAAAAAGAACAAAGTGGGGGTGATAGTCTCTCTCTCTCTCTCTCTCTCTCTCTCTCTCTCTCTCTCTCTCTCTCTCTCTCTCTCTCTCTCTTTCTCTCTCTCTCTAAATATAGGTACAGATACTTGTTTATGTACTAAAATATATATATATATATATATATATATATATATATATATATATATATATATATATATATATATATATATATATATATATATATATAAATATTCTCTCTCTCTCTCTCTCTCTCTCTCTCTCTCTCTCTCTCTCTCTCTCTAAATATAGGTACAGCAACTTGTTTTTTTTCTGTCTTTGTGTGATATTACCTCATCTCTGCCTTGTCCTTAACATTTTTCTTTTCCTTCGTCTTGGTGTTTTCTTATGCCCGGGACTTTATTGATTAGGGTAGCTTTTGCCTGTTCCGGCGTCACACTTATTAAAAAAAAAAAATTATATATATATATATATATATATATATATATATATATACATATATATATATATATATATATATATATATATATATATATATATTATATATATATATATATATATATATATATATATATATATGTCAAGCTACCTGTTTATCTACTAAAGATATATATGCCTCTCTCTCTCTCTCTCTCTCTCTCTCTCTCTCTCTCTCTCTCTCTCTCTCTCTCGCAACTATTTCCTGCACCGCTGCACCTCTAAATATGGAATTCCAAAGAGCGCTCTAGTCGCCTCCATGTATCAATCTATATTTACAAATATGTTTCATATTCCTATAATTTACTAACATTTACATATAGTGTAAATTATATCTCAGTTATTCAATTATATTAGTATATTCATTTACTGTATTTCTATAAGTTTTTACTTATTTCTTTATATAATGTAAAATATTTTCAGTTACTTACATAATTCTTTGTTAGTTACTTACATATACCAATAAAATAATATTCATTTACTGACTTTCATGTACTAACGCATTTAATGATTCGGTTTAACGTCACGAACTCCCTTTTCTACTAAGGGCTAGGACGGGTGCCTTCTTGCGAAGGACTTGTTTTGGCAAATGTAATCGTTACCCTGAGTGTATGCCCTTACTAACCTCAGTCCGTGACGGGCGCGAACCCTCGACGTGACGACACAGAGTCGCGGACGCTACCATTTAGGCACGGAGACTGCCATATACTAACGCATTTAATATATATGTAACTTTTTTCACTTACATTTACATACAGGTACAGTGTAAATTTTTTTTCTCGTTACATACCTATATTTACAATGACATTTACTGTATTTGAAGCTCTTTACCAACATTTACATCATCTGTAAAATATTTACATTATTATTATTTTATTTGCGAATATCTACAAATTATATATATATTTTTTTTTTTGCAAAATCACGACTCAGCGACAGGAGTATGCTGAGGTGTAGGATGCCCTTTCCCATCATTCCACCTCACTCAGTCAACTTTTAAGACACGAAGGGGAACACGGAGGCGGTATTCTTGCTCCCCCCACCCCATGGACAATGGAAACTTATAATTTTTACAAATCAATTAACCTTGCTGAAAAATAGTGAGAGTAGAATATCCGAATATGGTGATGAAGCAATGAGAGAGAGAGAGAGAGAGAGAGAGAGAGAGAGAGAGGAGAGAGAGAGAGAGAGAGAGAGAGAGAGAGAGAGAGAGAGAGAGAGAGAGAGAGAGAGAGAGAGAGAGAGAGAGAGAGAGAGAGAGAGAGAGAGAGAGAGAGAGAGAATTTCCATGGTCATGGATATTATGTGTATTTCTTCATATCAAATTCCAACTGTGGTATTGAACCACAGTTCAAAATGCGATCGAAAGATGCCTGTAAAAAAAAAAAAAAAAAAAAAAAAAAAAAAAAATATATATATATATATATATATATATATATATATATATATATATATATATATATATATATATATGTTTGTATGCATGTACATACTTGGGGTCGCTGTATGTCATACTAGCCTCTCAGAGATTGGTCGTTGGTATATGCTCGGTGTTTGAAGTAAGGTAATGACCTTCTTGATCCCAACCTCACCATTCATTCGGGCTTGGGACCAGTACACAGTAAAGCTGTCTTGCCCCCCACCCCCCCCCCAGTGAATGAAATATTGATAAAGTGTTGAATAAACGAATAAATAATAAATAAAAAATATTTGATATTAATACAAATATTAATATCACAATTAGTGTTATTACTATTATTATTATTATTGTGTAGTCTCCGTGGCAAAATGGTAGCCGTCTGCGACTCTGAGGCGGCAGGTCGAGGGTTCGCGCCCCGTCACGGACTGAGGTTAGTAAGGGCATACACTCAGGGCAACGATTACATCTGCCAAAACTAATCCTTCGAAAGAAGGCAACCGTCCTAGCCCTTAGTAGAAAAGGGAGTTCGTGACGTAAAACCGAATACATACTATC